>JAUEKX010221265.1:0-10415 GCA_031834005.1 Dendronotus venustus
TACCGATTTTTTTGACTGCCATTTTCCGAGGGGACTGGAAATGACAACAAACTACGTCATCCGCGGAGCCATCTATTATGTCATCAAAAATTTTAAATTGCAACATATTTTGAACGGGAAGTGCTATGAAGATGGTTGACTCGTCATTGGAAAAGTAATTGGAATTATGATAGGGTTTCAATATTATAAATCAAAGTTGTTTTTTTTAAATATGGTCCAATGATCAAATTCACCCATTTATATTTATGTTTAATATTACTTAAATATATATATAGATAGATAGATATAACATCATCAAATCTTTAAAACTACCTTTTCATGAACGGGAAATGCTATGAGAATGGTTGAAGAAATTTTCAAAGGACAAATTTTCACAGAATTAATTTTTGGCAAATTTGCCCCTAATCTTACAAACCTTATAACAAACACGTCTTTTCTATTAAAATCAGTTTGTCATTTGTGTTAGATCTCTTTGGTTTGGTTACAGATTTGATAGGTCTTTTTAAAAAAAGACCTGAAATCAGCAGTTGTTGACTCGTTCTCTTGTTCTGTTGTTTTGGGTTTAATTGTTGGCTCTACCTTAGTCTGCTTTTCTTTTGACTCCTTTTGGGCTAAGTCTCGTATCTCAGCTTCTATCTCATTATCATGTATATCTAATAAAATTAGTCCTGCAAAATTTGTAATTTTTGGTCATCTGATTTGTAAAAATTTGTTCTATGAAAATTTGTTCTGTTAAAGGTAATTAGAAGTTTTTACAATATTTATTGACTGAATTATTGTCTCCTGGCTAGTTTATTATAATAGTCTAATATTGTCTGAAAGTGTTTGTGTGTATTTTATAGCAAGATGTCACATGAAGTTATTGCATTGTTGAACATTGAAAACAACAAAGTAATGGAGAGAGGCTAAATAATGCTAGGAATCCAGGCTAGTATAGAAGCAATAAAGATTTATTATAGATTTATTGAGCCTTATTATCTGATGTGTTAGAGGTTTTTTTCAATCCAAGTGTCAGACTAATTACAAAAGATATGTACTATCAGGTATTTTAGGGCTGATGGATGATTTCATCAAAAACTTTAAATTGCATGGATACATGCATGAGTTCTAGGATTTATGACATCATCAAGTTTACAAACTGTTATAAGTGTTATTAAAGGCATAGGCATTGGGCTTTATATGTTTTCTTTCATGAAAACTAGTCTAATAATTTTGCATGGATTAATCTTCACAAATTCACTATTTCAAAAATTTTATATATAAAGATTAGTTTTTGCAAAAAGCTCTGTTGCGTTATATTTTTCAAATAAAGGAAATATTTTCCATGTTTTCTGTTCATTTTTTAATTTAAAAAAAGACATTTTACTCTGAAAATATGATGGTGGTAATAGGTGTCTCTATCTTATGTTGTAAAAATATTGAAAGTTTTTGTGATTTCAAAAGCGTCTTTGTAATCTGTAAATTAATAAGGAAACAACAACCTTTATGCTAGTTTTCATTCACAAATCTAAGCACTTAATCAAGTCTTTACAGTATATGGGTTTGAGTTTTTGTTTTTTACAACACTGTTTTTATTTATTTACCATGTTATTAACATTATATATCATAATATTTACTAGGTGGAAAGCTGATAATTATATAAATATAAATGGGTGTTACATGTGTTTTGCCTGTTCCAATACAGGAAGGTAAAATTACGAAACAAGTTGTTGATTCTATACAAACAAAATTGGAACAGATTGGTGCAGAAAAACTGCCAAACTGGACATTAGACTGTGAAACATATCAAAGTGTACAGCTAGGAGCTGATAATAGTCTGAAGCTCATCCATTTGCTGCACTGCAGTGATCACCCTCAACTGTCATTTTCAGTGCTCGATAACAATATGTGCATGGTTTCTGAAAGTGGCTTTGACCTGATTGTGGAAAAACTAAAATTGTTCTATACACCCCGAAAAGGTGGTAAAATTGAAGTAAAGGGTTCTAAATACAGACTTGGGGATATTATTGTTCGAATTGGCAATATCACACAAATGTCCAATTTCAAAGGACTGTCCCTGGAAATAGAATACATGCCTTGTTATGATGCAAATATATGTTGGTCAGTATTAAATGAATTTTTGACAACTCATATAGACTCTACCCTTTCAATGCCTAGTCCACCAACCTCATACGTTGACTCAAGGCAAGGTTTATTTAGCGAAGCTGACACAATAGTACAATATTTGCCATTGCTTTTGCAAGTAAAAAGATCTACCTAGTACTTATAGTATATATAATATTTTTTATTGGTTGTAGTAATATTTATATACCACATAAGATATTTTAGATACGTCACTTAATGGCAGTTGAAAACTATTTCACTATGATATTATCAATAATTATATCCCCTTTTGAGATGATGTTTGAAAATCTGTTTATATTAAAGATAAGATTCTAATAAGATTATTTTAATCAATACACTTTTTTATAATCCATAATTTTTGGAAAATAAGTATGTATATATATTATACTGAATATGCTAAGAATTATATATATGTATATATAGTACTTTTAAGTTAAGCTTTATTTCTAAATTATGCTCAAGTATTATAACCCAAATATTTTTCTTTTTAGTTTAAATTAATATAAGATAAATAATGTAACATATAAACATCAGCAATGGCCGTATTCAAAGCTTTTGGCATTAGCTTTATCTTATTCAGCTACGCAGGTATTATATATTATGAGTATTTTCTTTTTTAATCATTGTCTCAAATTGAGTGCCACAAATTAAACTATCATATATATAATGCATGCATATATGATAGTTTGAGAAAGATATTCTAACATTGAAATAATGAATTTTATATAATGTTCCGCTAACAAATCATTTCGGGGAATTAATGAATAAAAATTAAAACTAAAACTAGAGTGATATCACTCAATTCCTTACTAGGAAATCTGAATACAATCTATTGTAAATCATTATTAAACTTAATAACTTAATTTTAGTTCATTGCGCAAGAGAGTGCTACGAAAATGAGAAGCTGAGAGCCATACCTCCCAACCACCTGTATCATAAATTACGTCATCCGTGCGTGATCGGTCACATGGGAAACATTGGTGCTTTCCAAGAGAACACTCTTGATGGAATCCGAAGTTTGATTGAAATCAAAGCAGATGGTATTCACATGCATGTTCAGTTGACTGAAGATAATCAACTAGTTTTGTTTCAAGATGACAACCTTTATGTAAGTAAGCTACCTTGTGCACGTCAAGATCACTAGATCATTTACATACGCTATACTCTCTTTAAGTGAGACGTTCAAGGGACCGAGAAAAGGCGTATTACTTAGCGGGTGTACCACTTAACCGAATACGTTAATATGGTAAGAAAATCCAAGGGACCAGAAAATTCTATACTAATAAACGGGTGTCTACTTATATGGTGTATCACTTAATGAGAGTATACTGTATTCCTTATGGATAACCTGAAGGTAACTAAAAAAACATCGAATGACTTTTAAAAAGAAGAATACTTTATAAAAAGAAGTTTCAAAGTTCGTGATCCAAGTTGAAATATTGACTGAAAAAAGAGTCTTGATAACTTGAACAATTTTTCATTAGCATCTTTAGGGTTTGTTCGTTTACGGTATCACCGTTAGGTGTATTGAATTTATTTAAGTACGAATGTTTACCCAGGATTGTCTATTCAACAATAACCAGACTGTTATCTGTTACTGCCTTCGTTGTGAAACACCCGCAGTAGGAACTATGGCAATTATTAAAGAGAGATTATGTTCACTACAACTGTCATTGAATCCCTGACCAGCAGGTTGCGACTCAAACGCTTTAACTACTCGGCCACAACATTCGCTTTATCACACTTTTACCAAATTCATTTTGAAATGTTTTCTTTCTTCTTTCTTCTTTCTTCTGTTGTTGTGTTCAAATTAAAATACCATACCATTTTTTATGTAGAGGATGACAACAGAAGATTTTGAAGTCTCTTTGCTCCCGTACAGGGAAATTCAAAAGATGAATTTGCAAAAAGAAATTCCATACTACAAAAATAAAGGTGAGTGACTTTTTCCATTAATTAAATCTGTAGATCAAATTATTATCAATACTCGCTACACTGGTCAATCTAAAATGAGCACCGGGTTTGGATGTGCTATATTTACATTTTTGTAGGAAGGCTATATTTGTAAGCTTTTATGTTTGAAAAATACATCGAAAAATAGTTTCTGTCACGAATTGAAAACTGTGCTAGAAGGTGAAATTTAGATCCGTGAAATTCAGTAGATGCGTAGTTTCAGCATAAGTAAGGTATCTCCTTACGCCTGTTATATTGTAGACCGAATTACGAGACCTTGAATTAGCAGGCATATCTCGTTTCCCCGATAATTGAAGATTCAAATTGCACAAGTGACTAGAATATGATCTTCGTTACAGATGATTATAATAACGTAGTGAGAACCTTCACGTATGATACAACACAGAAGATACCACTATTACAAGACGCCCTCGAAATACTCAAAGGGAAAGGCTTGTTGGTTTACATCGAGGTATGCCCTTCATATTTTAGTAGTCGATGCATTAACGAATGAAACATAAATAAATTCTTCTTTTTATTAAATTCATTATTATTTGTCTAATGTGCTCAAAGTATGCATTAGGAGGTTTTGAGCTATAACGTTTTATGTGTACTCATTGATGATCCAATTTTTATGATTTTGATTTATCAATTTCTTTAGAAGAAGTTTTTAGTAATTTTTTAGTAATTTACAAAGAGAATCTTAACGAGAGAGAGAGACGAAATATAAATTCGGACAGTTGAGTCCTCGAGAGTAAAGTATATTGTTATAAGAGATTTTCCTCAAATGTTTTGATAGACTCATCGTTTCTTGTTGTTGTTTTCCCTCTTAGTTGATGCCAAACCGTGTATCGTCCAATCCACTCCAGCGGTACTTGGCATTGAAAACTGGCGAACTCACAGCCAACCTCGTCAAAGAACTTGGAATGGTGAATGATGTACTCATCGTGTCCAGAGACATTATGAAGTTGGCGGGTGTCAATTTCTACCACCCGGAAATTTCATTTGGTTGGTGGGCGGATCCGTCTTTGTACGAGAAAGGCCCTGCGGAAACAATGAAGAAGAAATTCAACAGTTTTCCGAGAGTCCACCGTTTGAATCAGAACTGCCTGAACAAGACAGGTGCTACCGGGTTTTCCTTTACCAAATATCTCATCTCGTCGGGATTCATCTCGAAAGTTGTGAACACGTCCTTCATTGATTTTAGCGTCGATATGTTTAAAGAAAAATTGTTCTTCCAGCAACAAGCTGGTCAATCTACTTTACAGGCGATTGTTAAGAGTAACTATGGCGACGCAACAACAATGGGCGCGTTTAACGTGTTCACGTGGAATGATACGGCACCGACAACAGCGGAGGACGACGAGAATTACATAAACACAGTAAAAGCTTATGGCGTGTCACGCATTCTCACCGACGATGTAAACCGTGTCAAAAGATCGTTGAAAAAAGAAACAATCAACTTATCGAAAGGTACTTGGAACAGGTCGTATTTCGAATTGGTAATTGTGCTCCTCATGGCAGGGAAAACTATTCTTTGTCTTCTCTACATTTAATTTTTTTTTAATCTTTTTTATTCTAAAATTAAATGATTAACTTGATATAGATATAATGAACTCTAGCAAAGGATTGGAAAAAGTGTGTAACGACTAATCGAGTGAATAAGACCGGCAAAAGTTCTCGAGAGTATTACACTAGTGGATGAAACAACTGGTTATATTATTAAATTATTCAAATCATTTGAATTGTACGGCCCTGATCGGTAAGGTATCAAATATTATTTTCATTCTGATGGGTACCTTGATTACAATTGAAAGCTGAGAAATTTTTACGGAAATTTCTTTTGATGGATTGTTAGTTGTTTTGTAGGATTCACCCAGTTAGTTGTTTTGTAGGATTCACCCAGTCTTTTTTTTTTATTTTATGTTTCGAAAGTAATTATAATATTGACTACCATTCCAAATTAATACATTCTAAAAGTGTATGCACCAAAAATTAATGAATTTTAAAGTTCCAGGTTTTGAGCCATCATATTATATAGTACTGACGGAAATTAGCCTCTGATCGTAAACTGAGATGAGTTTTACAGGTAGCAAAGATATGGTGATATCTTTGGATCTAAAAAATTTTAAGAATAATTATTTTGCAGTTGTTCTATGATCGGGTTTTCTTCGATAAATTAAGTATTCTAAATAAACTTTTGGCATGAGTTAATGATCTTTAATACTTTCTTTATATATAGTTATTTGTATTAATGATAGATTTGTTATAAATACTTAATGCTTTTTTGACTGATACTGTAATTTAATTTTAGTTTATTTTTTAGCTCTTATTTAGTATTTTTTGGTTTTTTTAGTCCTAGCATTTTCACTAATTTGTACAGTAACAACTTTTCTTTCGCGTTCATTTTAATGTAAATAGATTGAATTCATATAAATCCTTTACTATGTTAACAATGTGGTAGAATAACTTTTTGTTTTGTTTATGTTTTGATTGATTAGTTTCAGGGTCATGGAATGCAAATTAAAAGATTTTTAGTGGGTTGGCCTGTATGATTATACGGTATTTGTTGTGTGGTTTTAAAATATCGATCGTAACAAAGTCACCGCAAAGAAATAGCGTTTTGATAACCTTTTGAAACCAACCCAATTGTTGAGATAGTTTCGTTCCTAGTAAGCACTCACCTTTATCATAATACTTACTTTGAAGTGGGCGTTTTAAATGTTTTTTTCCCCCCTAAACTTTCCACCACAAATGTAACAATTTTCCTTAATGTTTTCATGTGGGTGACCACCGATTTATTATATTTGTTATCTCAACATAATCAAGGTATTTTCCTAATAGGAAAATAGATAATAACTCTTTGTTCGGAAAGCACAGAAAAGTATATTTATTCTAAGAAAAGTTTTTATTGCAATTTATTGGATGCAAATTTAGGTTATGTGGTTCAAAGAAAATACAGCTCTAAAAAAAATATAGTAGGTATTTGTATAAACCGTTAAGTTTTATTCCCATGTGCAAAATTACATGCAACAAAACGCGTATCAATAGCTATTACATACTCTTTATTTACACATTCCAAAAGAGAGCACTTTATATTGACCACTCTATAGATAAAAAAACTTTTTGCAAAATTTCTATTAACTTATAATTATAGCTGGTTCCTCAAGAGATCTGGAACATTTGCTGACAATGGAAGTCTTATGTATCAGACAATATAAGCCTGGACTTAATACTAAAGACGAATATCGGAGTAGGGAGTTAGA
Organism: Dendronotus venustus; assembly: GCA_031834005.1. NCBI lineage: Eukaryota > Metazoa > Mollusca > Gastropoda > Nudibranchia > Dendronotidae > Dendronotus > Dendronotus venustus. The sequence continues at coordinate 7,344 of JAUEKX010221265.1, forward strand.
GATACTTTTTTAATTATTTTCTCAATTAATTTTCCAATGTTTCTATAGTTTGTTTTTTATAGTCTTGGGAACTTTTATTGTGCAATTGAGTGTAATTATGTTTTATCAATCTTTTTATCTATTTTATTGTACTATTGTAGAAAGTAATTAAAATAATTTTATACATTCTCTTTTATGTAAAGTTTTACTGCATAATATAGTTACGTTTTAACAGTTTGTTCACTTGTAGATTGAGAATGACCGAGATGGTCGAAATATATTTCTAGTATATTTTACATTGCAGTTTGCATTTATGCATTGATAATAAATAAAACTACCAAATTTTTGAGGTAGTAAATTCTTCAAACATAAGCAATCGATTTCAAAAAATGTCTGATATAATTTGCAACTTATTCTTATATGTGAAAACAAAAAACAACTTATTTTTATATAAAAACATACCATGAGTCATAACCTTAAATTGAAAAATCTATACATGAAAAAGCCTTTGGGTTCATTAAATAAAGATAATGATTTGTTAATAATATCACTTCGTACTTCTATATGCCTGCATATAGCAGGAACTAATTATGCAATTAATTTCACAACTAAATTAACTACGTCACTTGGTGTAAAATAATCAACACTTTCACCTTATTTAGTTGAGAATGCAAAAGGCTTACGTAAAAATAACAAACATCTGTATTTTGTAATTGTGCTGGGTTTTTGTACTTGTTGTCGTCATAAAACTAGTATTTTACGACACGAATATATATTTACTCTTTCTCACAACACCACGAGTAGCCGGAAAATAAGAACAAAGCATTGATAAATTTGATAAAGATTTAGTTGGAAAAATATGTACTTTCCAGTTTGGCAGATTCTTCAGTAATTTTGGTAAAAAAGACTACAAATAAAAACAATTACGAGCATTTCCATCACAGTCACTATAAATTCCCCCAGATCTTTGAACAATTTGCTTAAATAATGAAAAATGACAAATTTTGCAGGAATACATTTTAACGGTAAATTATATTCTGGATTATTTTGCAAGAAGAATCTTTGAGTCATGAAAAATATCTGAAATTATAACGTCGAATGCACATTATTAAACTTCATGGTTAAGAATTGATATTTGTTGTACGTTTATAAAAAGAGAAAGTATTATTTTGTAAGGATCTCGGTCATTCGAGAAAAGGAAAAGAGTCGCTGAGGAAATGAGAGTAGCTATCACCACCAGCTCCTGTCAATAATCTCCTTTAACACTTCCCTCTATTGCGAGTCTGTCTATACATCAGTGTAGACTAATTTTTGCGGGTAAACTTTTGCATATTCATATGTCCTCGAATTAAAAACACATTGACTCTGGTTTTCATACCCCTACACACGAAAGTCGAACCTGCTTAACAACCAGATCATGACTATAATATTAATAGGTCACTTCCTTTGATATAAAGTAATACATTTTATTTCTATAATTGCTTGCGTTTGTGTGTTTCTTTACGTCCCTCGCTCCAGACTGAGGAGGCCCATTTAGGTTATTTTTAGATTCACTATGGTTTGTAAACAGTAAATTGACACTCATAAAATAAGATGCGTGTATCGGGCGGTTTTTGGTGAATAGATACAAAATACAAATACAAAAAAAATTTTAATCTCTTAATCCCATTTTTGGAAAACCTGGATATCTTAAGGAGTAGATACATGTTTGAATATTTTCCATATTTGTTCCATGTGACGCTGGCACGTGACATTATTGTGTGCGCATAACATGTTTCTTTTTTCTATCAAATTACAAATATAAAGATGTAAGGTTATATAACTTGATGACTCAAGGAGTTTGAAATTATTCACGCTGAGATCAACCCGAGCAAAATCATTTTGTAAAAACGTGCCGAACGTTAGAACATTTCAATGCAACGATATGTCTGTCCAAAGTTTTCTTTGTTTGCTCTGTTTGTTTACACACATTAAACTATGCAGTTAGAGCATTCCTTTTGTCAGTGCCAATAATTTGATTCAAAATTAGTTCATTTTTCGCAATCTTGTGGATAGAAAGCAATTAGATGAGAAACGAAAGTTAATGCATAATGCTCCTCTTCATAAGATCCAAAAGAACAAAAAAACTCCTGTTTTTTTTGTTTTGCTGCCAATTTAGGCATTATGCGCAATTACATGGGCTATTTGAGAACCAATTAACGAGAGGTATGATTAATTATCATGAAAGTAGTTCGTTGTAAACAGTAGTAGTTCGTAAAGACTATGCCATAATTTTGTAAATTAAAGTTGTGATGACTAACTTTTCCTTTAGAGTAAAATGGGCAATATGTGTGTGGGCTCAGCGTGGCGCTTCTTAATGGTCCACACCTCATAGCATGTAAACCTAAAACAAGACCACGTTGATTTTTTAAGGAAAACCGTTAATTTCTTCATTTTTTAATATGCCTACTTGTTTAGTTACTTGTTCATGTTTATTACCTATATATATAGTTATTATAATCAACGGAAAGGCCGTGAATTTCACCGGGAATCTAATTTAAATTTAATTTCGAAATCAGAAAGTTTTGTCAAAAGAAATACACTACCATTTGTTAATTATAGCTAAATGTGTATGTGGATGTTATGATGATGTATAGGTGACCATAAAAGTCAATTGATTGATTAATTAAGAAGCACTCACGAAAACAATTGCTATTGGGAAACGATTATGCAAACGATTGATGTTAAGAAATATCTGTCTCCTGGAACTACATTCCAAATAAGAAACGAACTCTCCTCAAACTCTCCAAATAAGGTATTATAGTATAACCATGAAAGTGCGAACACTAGCCTGTACAAAACCAAAATTCAAAACCAAAATAGTAATACAGAGATGGATATAGAGGGTCCGAAACATCTGCGAGGAAGAGTGGAAAGACGAATATCTTGTTGTATTTCTCAACAAATATCTACTTTTTTGCTCTTCTAAACACAGATGCACTTCTGATACTACTCGATCTAAAAATTACAGCAATATCGTATCCATTGTTTAATAATAGAACTTTTTATAGAAATACAACATTAAGAGTATACATGCTTAACGTAAAGACAAAC
>JAUEKX010221486.1:0-10413 GCA_031834005.1 Dendronotus venustus
TGCTTCTTTTGAGTATAAAGTGAAGATAAACTCAGGTGTTCCAGTGGTGAGATTTAGTTACGGTAAAATTTGCATGTGCCTTATCTCCCCTGAGAACACAAAATAAAAGACTACATACGCATTTATTAAAGGACTATAACAAATTAAGTTAATAAGTTCGGTAAAATATTGGAGCAAACCTGTTTTAAATTTGGTTTTGATCCCAAATATACTCTCTTTTGTGCAAAAAAATATAATAATTTTATTACATGAAAATCAGTTTTAGCACATTTAGTAACTAGAAAGACTTTGATCTGCTTTCACTATACCTGGATTGTGATATTTAGGAAATAAATTGGAAATTAGGTTACTTAATTTTTATTTTTATAACTTTCGATTTAAAGTCAAATAAAAATGTTAGGTAGAATTTGTAACCTCTCATTATCTGTCATACTTCAATTAAATTTGATCGTAGAATAAAAATCTTGTTTAATATTTTCAAACTGGTAACTATAGGCAGAGATGAAAGATATTGTAATTACACCTTAACTGAATGCTTTGTTGCATTATAAATCTTCCTAAAGCTCAGTTCTTACTCATGAAAAATGCACTCGTTCACAACGAACTTATTATTACGAAAATAAGATCTTGGCTTAATGGTCATTTATCATTTGGTCTTAAGCAAAATAAAGGTGAGTAGATTCTATCGTTCTATAACTTTTCAACACTATTCTGCTAGCATAAAAAAATGTCTATATGACATCTTCATTAAAACATTTTCTGTGTAAATGTAGTAAAACTTTTATTTCGAGATTTTCCTCTTTGGTTCGTACAAAATGTACTAGAAGTAAATTGTATGGGTTGTGTAATTAATAGAATTGATATTACAAAAATAAATAAATGTAAACAAAAAACAGTTGTTTACGAATGAACTATCAAAACATATCGCACTGTTTGTTTTTGGTTTTCATGTATTTGCAAGCAAGTCATATGAGCTTACAAAAAGACATACGAATGGCAAGTCGAATCACCCGTTATTTGGTACAAAAGTTTCTTATTTTTGTTTGAGTAAAAGAGGAACATTTTTGTCTTGATTCTTCGTTTACCAAACTTGTTTAAGAGACTTTACTATGAAAAGTTTACATGTTATCGAAATAGCACGTGATCAATCTCGAAAATATGAGTGTGTTACGTGCTGATGGAGAAAGGGAGTGCCAGTTTCGTATAGACGTCGTTTAATGCAGGCAACTTTCTGTTCATCCTGTTTATTGTGATTATTTTTCTACTATCAGAGACATCAACCAAGAAGATGGCAGCAGCAAAAGTTACAGATTATCCAACTGAATCAGATTCACCAATTTCATCATCAGCTTCATCGGAAAGTGAAGGAGAGTTTGAATTCACTGAGCCCGTGGATAAATATATTTGTATTATCTGTCATAAAGTCATAAGAAGTAATTTAGAGATGCCTTGTGGGCATATGGGTTGTGAAAGGTGTATCAGAAAATGGGGAAAAACAACATACAAGTGAGTTTGTGCTTAAAAAATAAGAGTTTTTTAATAAAAAACAACCAAGAGTTATTTTTGTGAATCCATCAAAATTTAGTTACAATTTTCGATTTATTGACATTTTTTTGTATTCTAGGAAAGACAAAGAATATCGTTGTTCGGAATGTCAACAAACATACAAGAAAACACAGGTATATAGATATACATTTTATAAAATATTTATATATTTGTGTTTCAACCTATGCTTTAAATAACTTAGTTTTAAGAAAACTTCTTCTAAGCAACTGTAATTTCGGGGTAAAAAGTTGTTTTATTGAAAAATTATATATTTCTAAAACTTTATATGATATAAATACATATTGTTAACAGTTAAATTTGATATTATTTATAATTTTAGTTTTTACAAAAAATAAATAACTGCTCTACAATGTTTGGTTTTTCGAAAAATTGCGATTAGGTGCAACTTTGAAAATATTATATATTTCTGACAGGCTTATGTAACTTATAAAGATTAAATAAATAAAATCATTCTCTTACAATGTGCACAATCTTAATTTAGTGATTCTTTTCTCCAATTACGGATCTTTTTTTGATTATTGATTCTTTTAGCTTCAAAAAAGTGGATTTGTGGATCGTTTGCTCAACGAAAAAACAAATGTGTTATGCAAAGCTCGTGATAAAGGTTGTGAATGGAAAGGATCAATCAATGACTATATACGTTACGTAAGTTCTATTCTAATAAAGTGTTGTTGCTGTGTCCATCGCATCGTGAGTTAAATATAAAAGTCATAATCTTAATTTTTTAAATCCAAGGCTTTTCATGAATGTATTATAAGAAAGTCAAAGTTTCATCTCAAAGTTTTTATAGTATCTCTTAATGTCAGATTACTTTTTCAATTTAAACATAAAGCATTAGCAACTCCACCACGGATTGCATTTTTTTTATTACTGTCTTTATTGAATAAACTTTTGTATCGTGTCTCTCAAGGGGAATAAAGATTCAGTTTCTGGTCATAATTTTTAAACATTTTCACTAAATATTTGTGACATAGAGGGTGAAAACCCAGATGTGAGATAATGTGAATACAATACAAAATCCCATAGTTACATAGTTACCATCAGCATTATATTTGTTGCTTCTTCATTTAGATAAATGGGGCGTTGTTTATAGAAGCATAATATGTTTCTTTTGGTTGCACCTTACTTATATATTAACCAAAAACTTATAAGAATTTTCTATTTTTCACTGGCTGAAATTAACGTTGAAATAGTGTGTATTAAGTCTAAAGAAATGAAAGGGCTGAAAACTAAATAAATTCATGTTAATAGGTTTTTCAGTCTCGTGCAATTAACCATAATTACACTCGTTATAATAAGCTATTGATAACCACTGAGGGTTCGCCTTTGTTTTTATGAAGTTGAAGGCTTTCGGCAAAGTGGAAAAAATGTATTTTAATGATAATTCAAAACTTACTTTATGAAAAGTCTTCTATAACATCAAATACTACCATTTACTGTGACCAGCCTCATAATACAACCGTGTATGATGGATATCCGAATATAGTTTTATATTAAAGATTTATCACTGTGCTAGTTTAGGAATTGGTTTAAAATCTGCACAAATAAGTTGATTTCTTTTGTAAGTATTTCTTTGCGAGCAGTACAAGGCCACTATATCAAACAGGTGACAATCACTCATTGTATATCATGCCTGGTATCTAGCTAATATTGTTATCTCAATTGAGTTTTAAAGTAACATTTAAAATGTAGACAGACGTTTGCGTTATGAGAGTTAAAAATAATAACGAGCGTGTAGTGAGTGTTTCTATATAAATGTTCCTCTCTCTTTTTAACAATGAATGCATAAACCAATAACTGAAGGGAAAGAGGGAATGATGAGAAAATATCAATCAATTTCAAGTTACTCCATTTTAAAACAATTCCAACTTTTTAGTCTCTAGTTGTTTGCTTAACCTTGGTCTTTTGAGTACAATGAGCTAATCATATTTATTTATCCATAACTCAAGAACAAAAAATGATCTTTTACTACACTGATGATGATGAAATATCGAAAAGCTTATGAAAAAACTTAGTCATTTTTTGTTCCTGAGTTATGGATAAATAATTATGAAATATTGGCAAATATTATTATTAACTAATCATATTGTTATCCTATTATGTTAATACAGCTTTGAATACACAATACGTTTTTAAAATACATAACATGAATGGTTGATTTCATAACTTTTCTGCAATTTTATAGCATCAAACAAAATGTGAACACAGGATTATCAAATGTCCATTTCGTGGCTGTAGAAAAAGAGTATTGCAATCTAAAATGGAAGAGCACAAAACAAACTGTCCACAGCGTTTGATCAGTTGTGTACTTTGTCGAAATTCTTATGTTTTCTCTCAAGAACAGGTAAATCAGCTAAAGTTGTATTGTGTATTCCAACAGTTTTCCTTATTTAGAAAATATACTGAAACCTAATAGATTGCTAAGCAGCTTAAAATAATAAAGCATAAAACAATCTGTAAGTTTTAAAACAAACCACTATCATAAGCAGCATTTCTTTCATTAATTTTTAAAGAAATTACTTAAAAACTCGGGATGGTTAAAAGCTGAAAATATTTTTGAAAAGAACTCGTGTATAATATTCAATCAACAATTTTATTTAATAGTTTATAGTAATTTGTTTTGTTATTTTGTTCACAGCTCCATATGGATGATTGTACTGGACCTTGTATTAATGGAATGTGTCAACAGGTTTTAAAACGTATTGAGGTAAAACATTATCATGTTTTTTATTATAATACTTCCCGATTGTATACAGTAGCAATACTATTAAAACATTTTTGTATTAATGAAGTATTTTCTTGTTTAGCTCGATAATCATTTGGCGAACGAATGTGGATATACAATTATTTCTTGTAAATATAAAAAATATGGATGTCAATGTGAGGTAATTCTATTAAATGTATTTTACATCTTTGGAGTATGAATTTTACGTCCTCTTAAATCAAATGTTTATTGTAAACACAAATTATATACAACAAATAGATTGCCTCTCTTCTTTTCCTTTAATTAAGTTCTTAATCCACATATTTGCATTCGAAAAACATGTATACTATTGTAGGTTCAGATATAAAAGAAATGATTGTTCAAACAAAAAATTTTGATGCAATTTCTCAACGTTTTAATTTAGCGTCCTCGTCATCTTATGAATACACATATGAAGGAATTTGCAGAAGAACATATGGAACTATCTGTTAATATCATTATTGAGAATACTAATACTCAATTCTCAAAAGTTAACACTCAACTTCAGAAACTTCACCAAGATGTTAATAACAAAGATGAACAACTGGCCGAGAAAGATAAACAACTTGCCGAGAAAAATATGCAACTTGCCGATAAAGAAAGAGAACTTCAAATGCTCCGCCAAGATGTTCGAAAGAAAGATGAACAATTCATTGAGAAAGATAAACAACTCGTTCAGAAAGATAAGCAACTCGTCGAGAGAGACAATGAACTCCAAATCATTCGCTGTGGTTTTCAAAGGAAAGATAAACAACTTGTCGAGAAAGATAGACAACTTGTCGAGAATAACCAACAACTCATCGAGAAAGACAACGAACTCCAAAAAATTTGCCAAGAGAAAGACGAAGAACTTGTGAAGAAAGATGAACAACTTGTCGAGAAAGATAAACAACTCCAAACAACCTGCCAAGATATTCAAAAAAAAGATATTGAACTCAAAGAATGTGAACGTATGATTCATATTATGTATGTTTCTTATATTTTTCATTTCTTATCATGCTTTCTATTAAGGGCGTTGTTTTCGACTTCTTTTCGTTATTACGGACAGCATTTTTGTAGTTATTATTCAAAACAATATTTATGATGTTGCTGTCAGACCTCTATAGAAGACGTAATTTGTGGTTAAAAAAGCATAAAATGATTGCCATTTCTAGCAAACTTTCATCTCTTTTTCTTGATTTGATCTACAATGATCTTAAATACAACAATTTAATAGAAGTTAACCAAAAATTTATCTCCAGTTAAAATAGGTTGTTAATGTAATAAGAAGCAATAAGGTATTCCAATGAATTGATGTTTATATTTTGCAGTAAGAAATTTCCTTAAGATGCAACGGTATTAATGCCATGTCTCTGCGTATGGTAAAAATATAAATAATTTGTTGTTTGTTTTTTAGCTTGTCAAAATGGAATGGAAACATTTATCAACATATCCAAGAAGGAGAAAACAAACTAACTTTCGATGGTAAGTTTTCTTTTTTCTTTTTATAAGAGTACTTTAAATATATAATAATTCTTTTTTCGAGAATGTTAGTCACTTTATTTATAGTTTGAGTTTGAAGCATTGATACTTCTTATTAGACTGCTATCATTTATTTTGAACGAATTTTCATTTTGTATTTTCTATATCTATCAATATTTTCGCGGGTAACATTTTCTTTCCTTTTTTACACGGATAACAAAAAGAGCAATAGAAAAGTTTGATGTTTGCGCGCAAAATTAACTTAGTAAGCGTCATTATTTTAAAAAGAGAAAGTTATACTGTAAATGTAACTTAATCAAAATATAGTTTAATATAAACACGTTTTTTAAGCTCAAGAGTTTAACAAATAAATAGCGACTATAGAAACAAAAATTTGCCGCGATGAGCATTTACAAACTCTCTGGTCCAGATCTGGACTTTAAAATTTAATAAGAATTCTTTGAGATTCTTTGGCTTACTTTTGAACATCTTGGCGGATTATTTAAAGTTCATCTTCTTATTTTGTGTGTGTTTTTTTTTATGTTTTTACGATAGTAATAAATAGATCTTCGAATTCATTAAAAACCATAATGATAATTCATTAATTTCATATAACTAATAGGGTAATACTTTTGGTTTGTTTACGTTTTACAGAGTGCGATAATAACAAGACACAATAATCACACCGTATAAATTGTACTATAATATGTTCTTAATGTTTGGCAAAATCTCAGCTTTAACGTTGTTATGAACTAGGTTCTTACAAAAACACTTCTTCCCTATAAAGGTAATTAATATAAATTCTTCGTACTTATTCTTAATTCTTCATAAATTCTTCATTCTCATAATAATAAATTATTATAATTTCTTCAAACTAAAGTTATGTCGTATGGCATCAGAAATACACGTGATGAATTTCATACTTGCATTAAAACAGTTGCATTAAAACAGTTGTGTCAAAAACATTCGATTTGTAGCAGTTTAAATTTGATTTGCGTCATCAAACTTACAATCGAACGCTAGCAAATCCACATAAGAAAAAAAAAAAACATCATTTAGATCATGAAAACCACGAAAAAAAAGAATTCGTCGTGGTCGGAAAAGGATGCGTGCATTGGTAAAGAGCTTTTTTTTGGTTTTTATACTCGTTTTTTGAAAGTATTTTGTACTTCATATCATGTGATATTGTGTTAGACGCTTTGTATCTTGTTTTTATTGAATACTTTAGCTTATTCAGAGCCGCAGCGTAGAGAGTCGGCAAACACGTATGAAGGATAGCAGAAAGACAATTATTCGTCGAGATACTCAAAGATAATTGTTTTTCTCTCTCCTTCATATGTCGCTTCTGTTATTGAAGGTTGAATAAAACTTTTTTTTCTTAAAAGGACGATGTGTTAATGGCGGTTATTCGTCTTGTTTATGATACAAAATTTTATAATCAAATATATACAATACACTCTTTTTTTTATAAGAACAGTTTTATGAGAACAATGAGGCTCAAAATGGCCAAAAATAAGAACAATTTAAAAACAGTTCAGTGCAAAAAATAAGAACAATTTGAGCCTCAACTCAAATTTCATAGTTCTTATAAAAAAAATACAAGATCAGAATTTTATAATAAAATATATACAATATGTGTATTATATGTTATTTGCATTTTAATAATTTTCTTACTTATGAAAACAAAAGATACAGTCGGATTTACTTTTACAAATATTAAGATTGTGGAAAAACATTATCTTGTTGCGGAGTCTATACTTAAAAATACATTTTTAAAAAATGTTGCTTTTTTAATTAATAGAATACTTAATTGAAATATATTTAATTATTAATAAGACATACTGAAATTTATTATTTTGAAATGTATATATTTTCTTTTAGATGTGTACGCAATGTTAGATAAAAAGCATTTCGAACGATTCGATCGTTTGTTTCAAACCACGCCCCAACTCCTTAATTCGATTCGCGATTTGAAGTACAACTCATCTCTCCTCATGCGAGCGACTAGTGATGGAAAACGTGACGTCTTCAATAAACTATTGGAATATCCACAAGATTTTTCGATAGTTAATCGTTATGACGCGAATGTTTTTCATTATGTCACTCAGCGTCAAAATGATTCATGGTGGTTTGATGAGTTGAAGAAGAAAATTCATCATGCGAACGAGTTGAAGGAGTTGTTGAACAAAAAGGACAAGTTGCATGGTATGACGCCGTTGCATTGGGCAGCTCATAACAACAATCATCAACTCATCAAATGGTTGTTGGCGAATGGTGTTGACGTTAATGCAACGTCTAACGATGGTAAGCGTGCTGATGAAGATGGTCGATGTAACAAAGAAACGAAAAGATTGATTCGTGATTATCGTAACAAGTAGTAAGTTGATGTTCATATTTTTTTTTAAGTTTATCTATTGTACAAATTTCGTGGAATTGGTCTTAGTTAAAATTTGATTTTGTGCGTGTGTGTGTTTTTTTAATTGACAATTTGTTTTGGTTGTTTTTTATTTTTTTTTATTGTAATAAATTGTTAATTATTTATTTGTTTGCGTTTTGTTTTTTAAATATATAATACACCTTTCCCGTAATTCAAATTTTTCTCCTCGCGTTGCTCTCTATCGTTTCTCTAAAGGAGGTAAAAACCTTGAGAGCTTGCTTAAGGAAAACAGTTTTTCTCATTTTTTTCAACTTCTGTCGTATAGAATGTCTACAAATTTTCAGAAAATATTTGATATCACAAGGTCCAACTTGCATGTGAATTTTAATAAAACAGCATTAGGACAAGAAAAGTTATTGTAAAAAAACCCATTTCGTCTCTACTAAACTCTCAAAAATACGGGTTTTTTACCTCCCTTAAAAAATATTTTATTGATTTGAAAAACGGTGGAGAGCAACGCGCGGGCAGAAAATCTGAATTACGGAAAGGTGTATTGGAGTTTATTTTAAACATGGGAGATTGTGTTCTTTTGTGGTTATTTTTTTATTGTTTGGTTTAATCAATTGTTTTTTTTTATTTCATCATTTGCACTTTGTTTTACTTAAGAAACAATTTATAAGAGTGCATTTTAGTGTATCATTGTTCTTGTTCACTTTGTTGCGCTTGTCTTCTCCTTTTTATTCTGCTATTTTTCTTCTTAAAGAGTAAACAGTAACATAAAGAATTGAAATCACTGAGTTTAAATCGAATAGAGAAACTCTTTTTTAGAAGATTTTTTATTTCGCCAAAAAGAATGGAAATGCAGACTAAACTTTTTTAAAGAATGTTTTATCGATATTCTGTGTACTTAATAAAAACTTTTTTGTAAGAATCAACTTGTTCAATTTGTTTGAAAAATGTATAATTTTTAGAAATATTTTATTTTGAATCTTTATTGATGATTGTTTGTTATGAAGGATCGTTATAAAAGAAATTAAAATAATTTATAATAATTGCTTTTTGTAGATCTGATACAATCACTCGGTATACATCATCAATCTTCCTCAACATTAATCATTTACACGTTCCAATCTCGTCCAATCAAGACGCCCAACTTTCAACACCATTAATGTTCACTTGATATGCAATAAAAATTATTATTACAAATATATCGCTTTTCAAATAGCTGTTGATGAAGGCAGCACATCAGTGGTGAGTGTGTTGACGAAGTTTTTAAGAAAGGGATTTTCTCTATTAGGAATGATGACTAAAATATTCAATAAAATGTTAGTTTACATTATTACATCTGTTACAGATTTCTTTTTCATCAAAATTTCTTTTTAACTTTTTAAATCTCTAAAGGTAAGAACTTAGCAGGATATATATCTCAAATTAATAGGAAAGAAATTTGTAACATAATATAGTTTTATTATAAATTGGCTACATATGGGTAACGCATGTTTAACTTCTTATATTTATAGAAGATAATAGTAGACTACAGTATGATAATATTTTTTTAGATAATTTTACCCTATTTGTTATATGTATTTTTTTCTTTCATATTTTTTCTTTTAGATCTTTCGTTCTTTCTCGTGCAATTTTGAACACTTCTTTAAATGGTTTGCTTCCTGCTTGTTCTTCTTCTAGTTTTTTCATGTTTGTAAATTTTGTAAAGGGATAAATTTCGTGATTTTGCACTTTGATTTACAATACTATAACCATAGAAAGAGGATTAAGCATTGCAAATAATTCTTTTTGTTTATTAACTTGGATTTTCAATAAGTCGAAATATATATATATGGGGTATATATATTGTTTTTGGACAAAGAATTTTCCCCAATAACTAAAATTTCTGAAGAAAAGTAAACATATTTTGTGAAAAATATTTTTTCGATATAACACTCTAGAAGATATATTTTCATTGGTATCAACTTTTTATAATTGATTTTTTGTAGTTGATAACTGCAGATAAGACCTGGTCTCAATTTTAGATTTGCTGCTTAGAAATAAAAACCCCTCTCCTTCAAAATTCAAACTATCTTTTCTCAAAATATTCATATTTGAGAACGTTATCATTTTAAAGAAAGGATACGTCCATCTTGAGTTTTGCTGTCTTTGAGTTTTCTTGCCACATGACGAGTATGTATGATTGTTGTGGGGTTATGCAAGCTTTGTGAATATATTCGATAAAGTAAATTCGAAAGCTATAACAAACATAAAAATGACA
>JAUEKX010221597.1:0-10412 GCA_031834005.1 Dendronotus venustus
ATTTATTGGTTCCAACAAGATATAGGATTAAAGAACACGGTAAAAGGAGAGGGATAAGAAGAGAGAGACAGAGAGAGAAACAGTATACAGTTGTCTGTTATCTCTCCCCCTCTCTCTATCTCTTACTCCGAGTCCCTCTCTCCTAATGTACACTCTATTTACACTACTTATTCAATACAAGGTCCATCCAATGGTGTAGAAGTACTTGCTTACCCTGGAGGTGAGATCCCTGTGGATGTATCCGAGTTCGTGGACGTAGGCAAGGCCTGTGGCGATATCCAGCGACAGTTTGATGCGTAGCGTCCACGGCAACTCCTCCGCCTCATTGGCCAGAAGGTCCTCCAGATTGCCCCCACTGATGTACTGGAGAAACACACACACACCAATGGGGCAACATGTAATCACCATACCAACATGGGTCGCAGTGACACAACAAACACGGAGCATTTCATCCCCATACCAACATGGGTTGCATTCACACAACAAACACCGATCATTTCATGGTTTTAACTATCAATTTCTTTATATAAAAATGAATTTCTCAAAGTTTAAATTTCTCTCAGAACAATACCTGTGTTTATTTCCAACAAGGTTAAATCATGCATTAATATAAGTTTGTCAAAAACTTGTGAAATAAAGACTGTATAAAATGACACAAATGATATAGATTTTATCTAAAACTTGTATTTTCTAATTGCCTCCCTTAGATATATGGTATACAGAAAAATATTCAATAGCTGACAGGTCTGTTTCCAAATATGAAAGGATTTACGCAAAGACAAACCTACCTCTGTGAGAGAGTGAAGCTGACCCTCATGTACACAAACACCAAGGAATCTGAAGGTAAGGAGGAAATGGTGATTAGGTTTTTGAGTATTAGAAATGAACTTGAGAAAGTGTAATACAAAGCTTTAAAGATCACTTTGAGAACAATAACATTTTATGAAAACCAATTTGAAACAAACATTCAATGAATCTTTTTCAGACAATATTTTTTTTACGCGTTGGTTGGTTTGTAAATATTTGCATCTTAAAAAACAAAATGAAAAATATAGAAATCACACAAGAGCATGAAAATGCCTTGTAGTATGATACATAAAATATACTACCGACATAAAAAGACCGCTCCTTTAATGCCAGCCTCCAAACCAACCTGAGGATATTCGGGTGTGCCATTTTGTTCATCAGCTGGACCTCCCTCAGGGCACAGTGCCGGTTGGCAATGTCCTTGTTGATCTTCATCACCATTTCCTGGTTGGTGGCATTGTGGGTAGCCTGGTGAGTCAAACAACATGGACAAATAGCTTTGTTATTGATTAGATAAGACAATATAAATGTTGCCAGCACAAGAAGCGATTATAACAGTAAGTTAAGTAATATGTTGAACACATTTCTAGATCTACCATACAATATTGATGACGCAATAATTAAGCTGCATGGATTTGTATCAACCTGAATGGTTAACTTCCACTACCAAGTCGCGTCTTATTGATGTAATGGTTTGACCTACATGGTAATGTTACATTCTAAGAGTTATGTCCCTTGTTGGTGTTGCTAAGCGTTGAGAGTATCTAGGAGTGACGTCCCTTGGCTAACGGCCGTTGTTAGGCAGTCACTAACTACGCATTCAACACCTAGGCAGTCAATAACTAGGCATTGAACATCTAAGCATTCAGTAACTATTCATTCGATGTCTAAGCATTGATTAAACAAATCGACTCATTAACGGCGTCCCGTGTTTCTTCATTCATTACAATTACATCACACCATCGTACATACTTTGTAGACATTGGCGAAAAAGCCGCTGCCGAGTTCCTCCAACAGGAAGTCATCGATGCGAGTGAGGGAGGACACGGCGTGGCGCAGCGCCTGGCACGACGACTTAGGCTCCTCCCGAGGGACCTCATCGGCCGCATCTCTCACTGCAGAGGGGGGGAGGGGGTGGACAAGGAAATAGGCCATTACAGAACATCTCAACAATATAATAGGATATGAAGAAAACTCTCGATGGGCCATAGGAATGTTCTAATAATAATAAAATAAAGCGCCAAAGAGCACTCTAAGTGTATATAAGGCGATAGATAAGTTCATTATTATCATTATTATCATAATAAGAAACAGCATCTAAAAAGATTACCTAAGAAACACAAAATACAATTGCGGTTTGTCAATCTCACGTTTATTCTCTAATCCCGTTTTGAGAGTGCAAGGGTCAATTTCCACCACACTGATGGTCTTGCTTCGCTTCAAGGACGGCCTGAATAACGAAAGGTTCACATTCTCGTCTTTCTCTTGGTGTATCATGGTGGTGTGATGTGCTAGCTGACGCAATCGACTCCTCTGGATGCCCTCACCATGGTGCGATGGGATGAGGAGAGGGATGAGGTGGTGTGGGGAGGATGGAGTGGGGAGGGATGGTATGGTGTGGGGTGGGATGGTGTGGGATGGGGAGGGGGTGTGCTACTTTACGACCTTATGCAAGGACGGCCTGTCATTTGAGAAAAGACGATACATCAAACAATTTTCTTTACATTAATCAACTAGAAGAAAAAACAATTTAAAGCATACTTAGCACTTAGCTTTTGTTCTCATGTTGTTCAAAAGGTTAAAAAGACATTTCTTTAATTTCCTCTTTACTCTTAGCCAAATGATGTTCCAAGTCGTTTCTGATCTATAGAATAAAAGCGTTGTCGCAGCGAGGTCAAAGTGATAGACCCATCATTGCCAGGATATGGCCCCAGTGTATTCATCATCCAATATTAATCCCAGCGTCAAATCAACTCTTTGCCGGTTGTAGAAGCTTAATGCTTTTATTGATTATTGCTGATCTAAAACATCTTTGAAACAACCAGGAAGACAGTACAAAGAAATGAAAACATTACCGATGAATAGAACACTTACAATTGACTACTGTCCTAACAATCAGTCTGAACACATGGCAGTAGTCATTCAGTAAGATACTTTTATCACAATAGATCCCTTGATATAAACTCTGAACAGGGAATTGTCACTCCTCACCCTAAAATTTGCGTATCACACCTATCACCTATCCCGTCTATCATTATTAGTATCATCATACCTTTACAACAATTATAAAAACAGCAGAATTGATGCAGTAGATGCTTTCTCAAACCTGTATCGCCTCGGACTCAAAATAGCATTTACCAAAAAGATAAATAAAACTAAAACATGACTCGAAACCTTGAATGAATACCACTAACTCGACTCTAGCGCTTGTGTATAGTGTGTATCATAAATACATCATAGATACATTGACTGTCTCTTTCAACAGGCAGAGCTGCAGCCTTCACCAACATTGGGGTCAAGTGGCCTATCAAGAGCCTATCTCTACTTCTGAAGTTGTTTGTTTTGATACATGAAGAGTGAGAGTGTTGGTCTCTTTCTGTGTTGAATGCAACAAGTGACGGTCATTAAACGGAAGACAATCTAACCAAGTCACCGGCTGACTAAGAATGAAAGGGAAATAAACTGACAACAATAAAACGACACAATCATGAATAGGGTAGCACAATAGAACAATGCAACCGAACAGTGTAACCGCCCACTCAAAATGTTCGATAGAGGTGAACTGCACAAATAACGGTAGTTTTCAATGAACAAGAGACAACTAATAATTACAATATAAAATATGTGATATTTTCGATTGCACTGCTAAAATCATACTTAGGATTTAAATTATCATTAGTGGATAGTGTCAGACTAACCTATTTTTCGCACAGACTTCTCAATGTTTACAGTCTCCCCTCGAATAGACACCTTCCTGATGAGCCCAGTTTGACCCCATAAATAGAATTCCAGATCCTGTTCCAGATTTTTAGTTTCTTCCTGGTGTCGCCACTCAAAACAATAGGCCCTAACATTGGGCTTTAGAAGCAACAGATAACGATACGAAATGGTCTAATTTTGGGTGTTTTAAAGGGATTTTTTCTTTTTACTTGGCGGTGAGCGCTGTTGGGAATTTTAGATAATTCTACGCCTCGCCCTAAAGTCTATTGATTTCGATCATGAAAAGCGCTGTCTTTTATGATTGAAATCGTTGCGTCAAATCAACTCTTTGATTTGCCGGTTGTAGAACGGGGAAAGTGGAAGAAAGTGAAGAAAGGGAGAAATTGAAAGTGCAAACATTAAAATACTTCTCGCAACTTTTGTCTATTTTTATTTGCCATTTCTAGCACCTGTTGCATTATCAAATTATATTATGATCTGAAACCATTGTCTTTCTTCTAGCTGCTTAGTCGCGCAATAAAAGGGCATGTTTGTGGTTTGACGCTATTAAGTCTATTCCTCTGTATAAATCATTGTTCATTTCTATGTGCACATTTGTTTATTTCCCTGTCTCAACACTCAACACAGCCAACTTGGACGGTGAGCGGCGTTCGTGATTAAATGGCTCTGTGGAAGTACTTTGAAACACTTGAGTGTTGAGGGTCAAGGTCGAGACTGAAAACGAAAGGACAAAACAATAATTTTGAGTTGGTTGTTGTTGTTGACCACTAGGTCCATGTTGTTGACTGAATGACACAAACAAGGACTTGGTCTTGGGACTCTCGATGAATGGACTGCGTCGAGCGTGGAGGAGATATCGTTATAGATTCGTACCTTGGCTTCTTTTAAACATAAAAAACAGGTTTGGAGAAAGTTGAGAAAGATGTGAAGAGTATCACAGTATGTATATATAGATATATATAGGCCTAGATAATATGAATGACACAAACAAGGACTTGGTCTTGGGACTCTCGATGAATGGACTGCGTCAAGCGTGGAGGAGATATCGTTATAGATACGGCCTAGATATATCTATGTTTATTATCTTATTTTAATTATCTTATCTCTTATAGTCTCTATGGTCGATGAATGAATGACAATGTTCAAATCTATCGTCCGTTTCTTTCTTACATGGTTTTGATTAGATTTTCTGTTCAAATGTTGTACATCAATCCACTACAATTTGATGAATGTAACTTTTAACAAACCTGTTCTCCCAAGATAGAGATGATACCAACATGATAAAGATGGGGGGGGGGGGGGGGGGGGTGGCATGGGCATTCGGCCTGTGATACTAATTCTAATAGTAGGCCTAGTAGCTTACAATGAATGTCATTATTCCAGTGTGAGTAGGTAGGGGCCATATTACACTGCTTTGCGTAATGGCATGCAATTCTAGTAAGGCAACCCGGATAAGGATGTCTGAAATTTATACAGAAAGATAATTATTTGTTTTCTTATTTTGCTTTTTTCTCTGACAGGAGTCTGAGAATAGTCACAGAACATGATGGTCAGGGGAGGTTATCTGAAGCAGACTTTGAAGCTTCCCTTTTTCAGTTCTTCACAGCTCTCAACAAAAGTGAGGTAAGGATGTTAGAGATTTTCTGGTTGAGAAATCTTTGGAGTCTGTTGCTGTGAGTGTGCCTCCAAGCCTTGTCTGTACTGCAATCTCTGCAGAATGCAACATGTGTTTTTGTTATGTGGCCATTTTGGTGAATTTGAAGGGATACAACCAATGAATTGATACACCAATACACACATAACTAGATGCTTTTGTTCAGTCAAGCGCATTTTAATCATTCACTGCTCAAATAATGTGTATTAAATTTGAATAAAACTTAATCGTAAAACACAATATAACATCGACCTTCTTCCTTTTCACCTTTGGTTTCACTATCAAGGGCTAGAATTCAACTGCTCTATAGTCACAGAAGTTTGCTTTGGAAATAAATTGATATAGTCAATAATAATTATAACTGTATTTTCTGCTTGCGTCTTCAGGGGTATGATAGCAGCATCAGGGGAAAACATGGAACTCAGATAATGCAACAATCTTTGGGGTTCAGTATTCAAAGAACTCGGAGTGTGTTGGAAGATGGGGGACTGGGTGTGAAGGTCACTTCAGGGATGATTCCTGCCGGAAGTATAACATCCCTCTATCCAGGTAAGTGTCCATCATCAAAGGATAATAATGTTAGTGCTTCTTTATACCGACTGCAAATAGATTTGAAGATATATTTTGAATTCAAAGACTAGAGTTTCTACGAACATGTCGTAAGTATACTAGACATACACAAAGCAACAAGTTTAATCATATAAATAAAATAAATATTTTGAATTGGTGATTTAGTTTAATGATTCACTTTGCTCCAGATTGGATAAGGTGTTATTTTATGAGCCTTAAATTCTGAAATCAATACATTTTACTTTTCAATTTTTTCTCAGGATTAGTATATGAGCCACATGATCCTGTATTTTTCCAGAGCATTGGCAATCCCTTCGTCTTTAAATGTGCCGGCGGTATTCTGGTGGATGGCAATGACAAGGGGCTGTCCCGAAGGTTATTCCGGTAAGTATCATCCTCTTTGTATCCGTCTTTAACGGATCCTAGGGATTTTCAAAATGAAAACTAAAGGTTTGATATTTCAAACAAATATCTTATAATAATTTTCTCTCTATCAAAAGAAACAGAATGCTAGAGGGAAGTTTGTTATAACATAGGCTTGCAATGAAAGATTTTTATGCGGTGTAATAGTCAAGTCTTCAAATACATATGTATAATATTAGTAATTAGATTATCTTTTAATTTACTTTACATCCCTCCATCTGATATTTAGAATAGGTACAGGTGTTTGAAGACTATTCATCCTAAAATGTAAAAATAGTTGTTCAAGAAACTTCTCTCATGACTTTGTGAGTCATTAGTCAAGACTAGAGCTAGATCTTTCCATCTTTCCAATTGACTCCTACAGATCATGCCGAAAACGTGACAGTTGCTGGCCCCTTCCTTCGTGTGATGAATCTTGGTTGACCCCTAACCCTATCAACCCACTCAATGTCGGCCAATATGTCAACAATCAGACGAAAAGTGAGTTACAGTCGGTCTCAGGTTCTATTTATACAATCATCTTCCAATCCTTCATTCTTTTAGTTCGATTTTCTAGTATGATTTTTTTTACATCCAATTTATATTAATGATGCTGTATTGATACAGTAGTTTGTAATGAACTCAGATGTAATGATGTTTGTGATCTTTTGTGAAGAAACTGGAGTGTGGATAAGTAGTCACATCAAAATAGTGTCAATATTTGTTTTCTTCTAATTTTCATTTCCACACTCCTCCTCAAAACATCCTCTTTATCATTGCGTTAAAGAATGTCTCGATTCTTATTTCCCTATCCAAGGTCACCCGGCCAATGTGACCTATGAGGAGTTTGAGGTCCCTGACAGATTCCCGGCAAGATTGAGACAATTCTTGCCAAACATTTTTTTCTCCTCCGGCTACCAGGCAGGCATAGATCGGTGAGTAGCAATCGTAGAGTAACAATCCATTTAGTCATAATAAATTACAGTCCTTTTTTTTCATCATAAACGAACCAGATACAAACCCAAAATTGGGATTTTCTTCTTTTTAATCTTTAACTGCATTGATGATCATCATTTAGGAAATTGTTGGCAAAGAAATAGATAAAAAGCAGATTCACCTACCAATGTGGTGTCGGTAGCTTAATATCAGCGATCAGTGTAATAATCTGCTCAGTGATCGATGGGTCCTGGCTGGGCCCGACATTGCATCGGTAAGAATGACTCTTGGCATGATTCTCCTCTCTCAGCCTAGATGTCGACGTTAATTCACACAGGCATGTATGGCGGGAAAGTAATTTGTAATAGACTAGCGTCCTATCCAGATAGCGGCTTCTTTCACATGTCCAACTCATGCTATGGAAACTCGAATAAGCTCTGGCCAGCCAGCTCTGGACCGTGCCTCTCCCATCCATGGGTGGAATTGATTGGTTGAGACTTTTTTTTTAAACCAATTGGTCTTTGGTAGACCGGAGTCACCAACTGGAATAAAACTGATCTCCACATTTATAGGAAAAGTATGCAAATAGAAGGGGAATGATATAGGCAGAAAGGATTCACACACCATAGATTATGCATACATACCATACTCCTGCTTACCCTCCCTGTTGTGTTGACTCTATTCCATGTTAATTTAGAGTTTTGAAACGTGTTATAATAACTGACTAAATAATACATGTTCTTTTTCCTCAGGAATTTGAAAGTTGTGGCCCTTGTCTCTCTGAGAGACATTCACTGCGGAGAAGAATTATTCTCCTCTTATTTCACCATTGTAAAATAACCAATTGCTTTTTTCAAGAAAATAAAAGACTAATGTTGAAAAGCTGAAAAATATTGTTTATTGAGATTTTCTTTTGTAAATATACCAACAGTTGCAAATGAAATAAGACACAGCATAATATTTATGGCCTCTGTGGGTTTGAAAACTACAAAAATTTTGAATATCAGAATAGATCATATTCTCACTGTTGTTCTCTATGTGCAATTTGATAAATATTCAGAATATTTTTGTGGCTGGTTTCACTTCTTTAACTTTTCCAAGAAAAGAATTGGAACAATTTTTAAACCGTATACGAATCATAATATTTATAAGTTCCCTGTTGTTGCAGAAGAAAACAAACAATCCAAAAATGGTGAAAAGTTCATCTTTGTACATAGAGAACAACCGTCAAAAAGGGATGATCTTAAAAACAATGGAAAGCAATAAGAATAGAAAGTGGAATGGTTTAAAGTACACTGTTAATAAGCTGGATTTGATTTGAAAAATAAATATATCTCAGCAGGCAATTAAAGCAATTTCACAAACATCAAATTTGTATAAATATCACAATTTGACAATATAAAGATTTCAAACAAACAACATGAAAAGGACCTGATCTACTCAAGATTGATGGCTGGGTTTTGATCATACCATGATTATTGATATTTTCGTAATGGAAGTAACCAAAAAAAAAAAGGCTCAAACTCGTTTGATGAATAATCAAGAAATGAGATTATTTATATAAACAGCTGTATATACCTAGCCCTTATCCAGGCTTCCCAGGCACTTCACAATACCACATGTTATTGTTATGTATACAAGTACAAGAAATGAAGTGATAAAACACGGTTGATAACAGAAAAATAAAGAAATTCGTCTTGAATTCTATGTTAAGTCTTTTGATTGTCATGGGCTTGTGGACAAAATATTTGATTTAGGTTGCCATTACTTTCAACAGGAAAAAAATCCAAGCTTTTGCATCTGGCGTTATTTTGTGCGCATAATTAGGCCACCTACAAATCCTCCTACAGCAATAGCCACATCTGCAAAATTCATTCACAAATAACAATTACTTACTAGCCATTCTCAGCTGCCTGTTATTCTACAGAGAACATTAGCACACAACTCAAAACTCAAATGTGAATGCAAAAATACATGAAATTGTCTTTACAAAATGTAACATATATAATTGTCTATAAAAAAGATAGACTAGAAATAGATAGAAAGTAATGATAAATGGGACGTAATTTTGGTAGACAAACTATAAAAAGTAAGTAAAATATTTCAGCTGGCATAGATTGTTACAACAATGTACTTCAAGTAATATATCATCATCTTGCATATGAAAAATTGATCGTTTGGCAACAAAAGTATTGTCACATTGACAGTAAAGCTTTGATTACAAGAAAATTGCAAAAGACAGAAAAATGATAACGGGAGTCGTTGCCTTCATGCATGTCTCCTACTCCTTGCGTTCTTTGAGGCCTGGTCACATTCTTGAAGGATCCCAGGGTAAAAAAATACATTCCATCTCTACGGAATTGCACACTAAATAGCATTTTGCTCAAGGCAAATTGTAATTGAGAAAAATAATGACGGTAATATAATAATAATGATAGTGTTAAACATTTGTATTGCATAGTAACGCCCCTCTGAACGGAGTTCTCTGGACCCCTTGTTAAAGCATCTATTGATTGGTTGGTTGGTGTAATGTAATGAAAACAGAAAGACTGCTACTAGGGCATCACAAACACAGAAGGCAAAAATTGCTAAAGGTCACATGAAATTCATAAAGCGTCAGCAAGTGTTTCAATTTGAACCATTTCTATACCGTTGCAGCAAGTAAAGAAAATCTATTTTGAATTGACAGACCAATCATATTTCAGGTAGCTCACGCTGAATTTATTGGACTGGACGAGTTGTTCGAGATCAGTTTTCTTTGTGCTTGCACTCATGAGACTAGCAATGAATTCCAGTTGCTGAGAAAAAAAAAGATGAGTAATGAATGTTATCTTAAGGGTTTTGAAAATAATGCGAGACACAGAATCATTGGAGAGAGAATTAAATAGATATATGAGATCATTTATGTAGTGCTTATCCACAGTCATCACCATGCTCTAAGTGCTCCACAATGCCACAATATAATATCATCACTTTGTTTGTCATCAACAAAGCTAGGTTTAACTTATACCAACCAAGAGAGCAAATATAATAATAATAATAATAATAATAATAATAATAATAATAATAATAATAATAATAATAATAATAATAATGATAATAA
>JAUEKX010221708.1:0-10411 GCA_031834005.1 Dendronotus venustus
AATAATAATAATAATAATAATAATAATAATAATAATAATAATAATAATAATAATAATAATAATAATAATAATTTCCTAATAATAATAAAAAACACTTCCACTTTTAATGAATACATAATCGTAAACGGTACCCGCTTCAGGGAATAGATTATGCTGTGAAAAGAAAGAGAGAAATAGAAAATTTAAGCGCTAAATGTTTCAAAAATTGTTCAATAAGAATCAAGAGACAAGCGTCTGGCATTATGTAATATATAACCCATGTAAAGTCTTTTTTTTTTACTTACAAAATCGGAAGAAGCCCAATCATAGAACAATATTTTGACATACATTTTGCAGTTGATGTCTTAAACCTGGATATTTTAATTATAATAATTTCTGATACAGTCACTTTCAATAAATGATTTTTTGGATGTTGTCAATTAATATTATATACTAGTATCAAAATAATTTTTTTGACATGAGAG
The DNA here is from genome assembly GCA_031834005.1 of Dendronotus venustus. Lineage (NCBI taxonomy): Eukaryota > Metazoa > Mollusca > Gastropoda > Nudibranchia > Dendronotidae > Dendronotus > Dendronotus venustus. The sequence goes on from JAUEKX010221708.1 coordinate 465, forward strand.
AATCTCTTTTATTGAAAGAAGTTTTAGGATAATAAATTTGCACACAATGGCAAAAGAGATTTCAGATAAATATTAGCAATTTTTAAATGTTTGGTTTTCCAATATGTTATCTAAATAATTCTATTAGCGGAATAATAAAATTTTCCCAATACAAAAAAAAATAAACCTTAGTCATTTTCAAATGCTTGGGTTTAGGATATTCCTTGTCGTGGCCGGTAACAAGTTGTCTAAAGAATTCTTCAAACGTTTGACGACTCTTGCAACCGAGTAGAGCACCCAATGACCAAATCAAGGAAAAGATGTAGATACTCATCAACAACGATGTAATCTAAAAAGTATAGAAGAAATGGGTCAAATTAGTATGATTAAATCAGATAGGCTATATGTAGTGATGAGACAATAATCCTTTCGTGTTTCGCAACGGATAATTATATTTATGTTCTCCTACACATGTGTGTGGTGATTTCCTGGATATACATCTCTCTGTAAGAAGGTCTCCATAATTCAAAGTGATTTTTTAGTTCCTTTGGTAAACTTTTCTCTTTTTTAAATTTTAAAACCCGTTCGAATCACTACTTGTGGATCGGAACTAGCGAGAAAGCCTACAGAGTAACTTTATACCTTCAGAAATGAAAATTTCTTCCACAAAATACATCAAAGATGCACGTTTGTAAAAATGTCTTCATTTTTTATCAAATTTTGGCAATGCTCCGTTGCTCAACACTTTAAGCACCGTAGGACATTGACATCGAGTGACCAAGTTCAAACAAAGTTTAGAACTCGTGAACACATTTGTCAAGAAAACCAAACGTATATCATGACAGTATTTTTGACAAAATTGAAAGTTGGTCAGAACCTAAACGGTTCAGAACAGCTTTAAAACATCTGCGAAGAAGAGTTGAAATACAATTATGTTGAAGTTTTTCTCAGCAGATAATCGTCTTTTTGCTCTCCTACGTACGTGTTTGCCGGTCTTCTAGATCTGGACATTACTTTGTTTTTCCTCTTTCGAAATCTAATGACAGCTATTAAACACGCTAATAAGCTATTATAAAGATAATAGCGTTATAAACTGCTAATAAACAATTAGCATAACATTAGGATAACAATTTTTTTAATATTAATATAGATGCAATGAATAAAAACCAAACTAGTGTGATATGGATAACAGATATATTAAACAACCTAACGAATGACGAAAAGTGAACAAGATTGCTTAAAAACAAATAAAAAAACTTCTTCAATAGGCGCAACGCTGGTAAGTTGATCTTTTGTCTAAATAACATCTGCGAAGGGGAGTGAAACATATTTATCTTGTTGTATTTCTCAAAAAAAGAATTAATATTTTGGTATCTTTCACATGTACTTGTGGACCGTCTAAGCTCATCCTATGGCAGTCACTTTTGGAGAAGTGCAGTTTTGGTTGTCTTAAAGTGAGTTTTTAAGATTCAGTGAATTTTCAAATGCAGTTAAAAGTTCTTGTGTTTGTCAAAATTAAACATTATTGGTATCATTTCACTAAAAATTTAATTCTAATTTTTTAAAGCGGTTAAAAAGTATTTTGAAGCTTAGATGTAGAGTTTATTCTACACCTTGGTAATTAAAAGGTTCATTGGAACATTCGAAGAGTCTAACTTCTTCATTAAGACTCCTCTCTACTTGTCCAATCTTCTATTTTACTCACACATGCTTTTATAAGAACATAATTTATAAAAATTACATTACACTCCATTGTAAACCAATACGAAGGAAATAAGTGAAAAATTTAAATTTATTTTAGAACAACTCTTTTCTTATTCTACATTCAGCATACCAAGAACCAGAGCGATTATCCGATACAGGCACCGTGTGAACATGTTCTAGAATTCTAAGACAGAAAAAGGTAGTTTTTGTGGTACAACCCTTAATACGGATATTTAAAGAAGAAACAAAATAATAAAATAAAAATAGCCATCAGTTGAAATTTAGACGTTCCTCTAAAAACAAACGAAAAATATTAAACTTGAACTATTCTATAAACAACGATTAAATGAGTTTTCAGCAGGAAGTCCTAATCATTACTAACATATCAGCCATGTTTTTGACAGTAAGTAGTATAACTAGATTTAAAGTGGTTCCAACTAATCAGGACACGAAACATATCACTTTCGTTATAGCCGATTGGATGCACTCGTTTCATAATTCAGACAGTTTACCGCTCGCCCCGATACAAAGTTACGCTGATTTCTATAAGGATATCTATCGGCCCTTGGTTTCTAGACTGAAGAAATACGAAAGCGAAAGGTTTTATACGACCTCGCTGATTGCATTTCACGAGCAAACCGTTATTAAGTTAGTTGAAGACGGGAGACCGAATATTGATGAAATCGAAAAGTTTTTTAAAATTTCTGTCTACGAAAGCAAAGACTGGAGGTATATATCAGAGTGGCTGGAAGAGTACAAGATCCAGGTTAAAAATAAAGCAAGTACACTGGTTTTTTTTTGTAAAGATTTTCCGCCCCTAATCAAAAGTACACTAAATCGTATTCAAGAGAATCAAAGCAACAGAAGTGTTATCGTTGTGTCCGATGGAGACGGTCACCATAATAACATGGTAAAGATTGCGCCATCGTATCCTTGTATTATTCGATATTATTTTCGAGGCAAAGAATGTCAATTATATATGCCTGGAAATATAGAACCGATTCTAAACGCCATCAATAAACTGAACTATAACCATTACGATTTCATCCGAAACATCCCATCACGTGCGGTAAGAAAAACTAGTTGTTTACAAAACAAAACAATAAACATCATCTACATGGAGTGGGACATTGATGCTACGATATTTACATATTTCTTAGCAATTCTTGAAAATCGTCTGCTCTATAAAGTACAGATCCAACTTTTCTCCTACCATGAATCTATAGCGCAGATGACTCCATTCTACTATATAATAATTCGATCGGCATTTAACAACAAATTCAACCACGTTTCATTCACGTATCAATATAGCACACGTAAAGTAAGACCAGACCACGTGTTTCAAGACTCACAAGAGGAAAATAAAATCTTTCTCTACACCATAGGAAGCTCTTTTTATGCTAGCAGCTTCATAAATATGAGATTACGGAGGGATAAGACACAATACGTGCGGTTGGAGTATGATAGAAAACAAAATCGATTACCATTTCGACCATATATCTATGCTGAAGATGGCTACGTCAATAACATAATTAAGCTGAACCCTAACGATTTAGACAGTGATGTATTCATTGATTTGTTACTACAGACATTTGTTGCTGTAGCATGTTAATCATACTATATTCAAAGGAACTAACAAAAATTCTTATTTTTATTTATTGTAAATTTAGTCTTCAGAATTATTCCATCCTTGAAGAAATAAGAATAAGTCAGATCCTGTCTTTTCTGCACAATTTTGGACCTTCTAGATTTGCATTATATTATAGAGACCTGAAATCAGTTTTTTCACGTGATCCGAAAGACGAAATGACTAATGACGTAATGATCAGACTTAGCTGCGGGATGTTATGAGTTCGGATCGTCTTTTCGTCAAGAATGGAATTATTAGTCTGTGATAATAATCAAGAGGGCAAACACATATGTAGGAGAGCAAAAAGGCAATTATCTATTTAGAAATATTACATCATTATTGTCTTTCCACGTTCCTTTGCATATGTTGCCTCTGAAGTGAATTCAAGCATTTGATCTATACACAGCTATAATTATGATTTGCTTAACAATGATAATGACAATAATAAAAAGGTGTCTAGAATTACACAGATTTTAGGGTTTTTCAAATACTACTTTAATCTCCATATTGAAACTCAAGCGTTTGTAGTATCCTTTCTACTTAACATAAATTGCTAATATTTTCATTGGATGTGAACTTCATCTTTATTTATTTTCAGGGAAAAGCACTTCATTGAGATTACTCGATGTACTTGATAAAAAAAACTATTTTTGTAAGTATGTAGTAATTGTTAAATGAGTTTCGTTCTCAGAAAAACCAGTACGTCAAGTTAAATAGACCATGAGCTCTAGTACTTTCAAGCACGGTCATGTGTGTAAAAAACAAAGAGTTCCCTCTCTATCATTATCAAGCTCGTTTTCCATCTACGTAAGAGAGAGAGAGTGAGAGAGATGGTTGGGGACATATGTAGCGCCGTTTACATATGTCCCCGGGCATTAAGGCGCCGTTTGGAAAGTATGTCGGGTTTACATGGAAACGGCGCACTGTACTAACATTTCCACCACGTTGAAGGATTTTCTTGTTATTTGGTGAGATTAGATTGTCATGGCTTTGATTTTTGGTTTAAGTTTGTGATCAGCTGAACATGTTTTGGTTGGAAAGCCAGATATTATGATACATTTTAATATAGTTTGCTAGTACACAAATTACCAAGAGGTTATAAATGCTTAGTCACTCTAAAAAATGTTTAAGACGGCTTTTATCAATCTCCAATTTTATATATAAATTGATTTCCTAGTTTAATAAAGACACTCTGCAATGCTATTTTTTGTAGATTCCAACTGTGTTTCACATTTGCAGTTTCTTTTAATATTAGGCATAAGATGTGATCACATTTTATTTAAATACAGTAGCTAGTGTTAATATATATTTTCTTATTTTGGTGTTTCGCAGATAACTGAAAATTGTCTTTGTCAAAATGATTTTTTATAATCATATAAAGCTTAATTAAAAGGTTCATTATTGCTGTTGTGAGTAATTTTGATAAGTAATCATGCAACTAGAGGTAATACTTATTGATAAATGGTATTGAAACGATTTTTCATTGCACTTCTGTTATTATTAATTTGTTTTTCCACACAACTGCTTTTTAAAAAATGATCTTAAGATATGAGGATATAAAAGATATGAAGATTGTCATTTTTATTTAAAAGAAGTATGCATAATTGAATATATAAGATAGGTGCTATTGTCAACATATGCACTTATTTCCATCATCCCTCATCATAGAGGAGAATGAACTCTTCACTGTTGTATTTCTTATCGTGTTATATTTATTATCGGTTAGATTCAAACATTGCAATATACTATATAATTAAGTAAATGGTTGAGACCTATCTATCCATGATCTTGAAAATAAAAGTAGAAAAACATGTAAAACTTATGCTATTAATTCAAGTTCTGGTTGTAACTAAAAGAATACAATAGTTATATTTATGAACCCAGTGTTTTTTTATTATTATGTTTGACCACAAAAGGTTTGTGTCAATAATAGGTGCATCTACCTTATACATATATATATATAATAATTCTTGTTTCGGTGTTTTACAAAAGCTCGAAAAATCTTTTTGGCAAGGAGAGATGATAAAATAAGATAAAACTTCAGTATCAGACTGAATTAATAAATTACTAAATAAATTATTTTTCATAATAAGTGTAATCAATTTGCTGAGAATTAGAATAATTATCTTCACTTATAAATAGTTGCAGTCCCTCTAGATCCACCATCTTTAGGTAAAAAAAGCTTGTTATTAATTTTTGTTGTTTTTTGTTAGTATTATGCATATTATATAATATGTGATATATATTTGATATATATATATATATATATTATGCAATTTAAAATTTTTGAACTTGTTAGAACAAAAAGTGTCATTAAAAAGATTTTTGCTGCATTTTATTTTGCATTTTATTTTGTATAAAGTGGTATATTTTGAAGTAAAGCAAATTATTTTCAAATGTTTAGTGTTTTTCTTTTTAAATCAGGGTGTAGCCAAACAATAGGCTTTAACCTAATTAAAAGTTAATTTTTTTTTTCTTCACATAGACACTTTGCATGCATGCTTTTCTATAGAAGACTAATGCTCTTTTCATTTCGACCTTTTAATGTGCTTCAAATTACCCTGTTGAATAACCCTATAAAAGCACAAATATAACATAAGCATTTATAGGAAGAGGGTGATTCAAGTCACCTAAAGTTACAGTAATTATAAATATTGGATTCCAATTTTTCAGTACCATTTTATAAATCCGCCATAAAAAATTAACTTTGGTGCTATCAATGTGGCAAACTATTGAAATAATATTTATATATATATATATGCTTGGGTCTAAAATAGAATAATTTATAAGATAATATCTGTTTAAAATGTAATACTATTAGTGTTCCATCACTATACACCTGAAACCATGACATTTTGCTTTGTTTATAGGCCTCATCAAATTGCGCGCCCGTTCGGCATTGGGCGCGTAACGGGCGCGCAAAGTCCTTTTACGAGCCGGAAAAAATAGAGCGCGCGAAATAAAAGAGTAAAAAATATTTAACTGTATAAACTAAAGAATGAAGAAAATATTAACAGCTGTCATTATATTGCGTATGTTATTTTGACGTTATACTAATAAAAAGAAATTATACTTTTAATGAAAATTCAAAGTAAAATTCGAAAGGAAATTTATTGCAACATTTGATGAGGGTAATCTACTCACCTTCCTTTCGTATAACGTATGTGTTCGAAATAAATAAAAACAAAGAAGTTTAATTATATATGTTAACATGAACTAACGTCATTATTTACGATGGCTGATTCAAAGTGTTCGGTGAAACTTACAGCTTTTAAAAAATGGCCTTTTGCATCAGATTTTTATTTTGAAACGGAAGAAAAATATGTTGTTTCTGTACGCTGCAAGTTTTGATCAGAGATCGATTACGAAAAGTTTTCTTGCGAACTAAAAAGACGCGGTTTAAAAGAACAAGTTCTATTGAATTATTAGGCGCCCGATTTTATTCCAAATCTGTTTTTAGCACGATTATTAAAAAAAGATTTTGGGTGCCCGATCGGGCACCATGTTGCCTTTTGCACGCCCTATATTTTAGGGCCCGCTATTCTTAATTAGGTGAGGATTTATTTCTTTTAACAATTACTTCAAGTAATTGCTTTTATACATAATAAACTAGTTTATAAAGAATTACACAGATATAATCATTGTTCTTATTCTATTTTTTGTATTTTTTAGGATCTCAGGAAGAAAAAGATTTCAGTCTACACCCAGACCATGCTAACAAAAATAAGGGTTCACTTATTGATGTTGTATATAATAGTTTTGTAATTATTACTCTCTTTTCTTTTCTTTTTTTTTATATTTATTTTTGGGCGTTTTGATGCCAATAGTAACCCAGTGGTTAAGAAAATAGCAAATGTAAATGTATTAATAATTTTATTGTCTTTCTTTTCATTAACGTTTGTGTGTCCCAAAGTTCTTTGGAACAATAGAAATTTTGTTTTTTGCTTTGAATTTTAATTCTGGAGGGAGTATCAGAAATATAAAATTTTAATTCAATTCTGGCTTTCTAAAAAAGATAATTACACTCAAAACCAAGGGAAAAAAGATTTTCCTTTGTTCTTCATTTGATTAAAAGTTCAATAATGTTTAAAATTGTTTATAAAAATGTGCACATATTTATTAGGTAATTTAGATACTTGAGTTCTTAACAAATTGATCTAAAAACATGACTATGGTTATATTTTTAGTATTTATAAGGATATCGGTTCAAATATTTTATTGTTCAATCAATAGGTTTTTAGAACAAATAGAATTTAGAAATAAAATTCTGATTTTCTTAAAATACGAGTTAACAAATAAGTTGTTACTTTTTAGTTTGTGCATTATGCTCATCAAATTTTAATATTGCTTATAAAACGGGTGCTTATAAAAGGAAAGTTCATCTCCTTATTATTTGATGCCATACATGGCATACTCAGTGACTTCACCATTTTCGCTGGCGAACATAGGCCTAGCCGACGCGCGTAACCCTTTTATATATTCAATTTATTCTTTCTCAATCTCAAAATTTGTTATTGTAAAATCCAGTTATACGGTGCATTGGTAACGCACACGCAATTTGGCTACATTTAGTCTCTCCCAAAGTTCTTAAAGTAAGACAAATCTGTCTAAATTCACAAATGATCACATAAGTATGCGCACTTTGGATTTCTGGCTTTCCTATGTGAACATGTTCTTGTCTGTTTGTTCTCGGGCAAAATTGGATCAAGATCGACTTTTTTCCGCACACTAATGTAAAAAGCCAATAATAAGTAATCAAATCGAACAATTTCTGTAAACGTAACATTATTATTGTTTTTAATCTGTCAATCAATTTCTTTCCCTTAAATGTTCCCGTTCTCGTGCCCGTTACTGTTGTCAAACGGACAAATAGAAATCTACCTTTAGGGTGGTACGGAAAAGCGTCCAACAATATTCTATATGACCAGTTAACAAAGATTTCTTAATCAGAGTAATAATTACAGTGGAAATGAAAGTCTGTTAATTTAGTCTAGAGTCCTAGAGTCTAGTCTAGAGTCTTCAAAACAAGCTACCTGTAATATTAATGACGAAGCACTCCGAAAACAAAGGTACCAGACGAAAAAACGTGACAAATGAAAAATACCTCGCAACCTTGCATAACTAAGTTGAACTTTCATAAAGAAATATTAACGTTTTCCTACTACAAACCGATCGAGCTTCCTTATAATGATGTCTTGTGTTTGCTGGGCACTCGTACGCGCTGAGAAGTTTACCTTGATCGGTATATATCTAAATGAATAGTAAAATTGTTATACGATCCATAAAATCCTTGCATGTCCAAAAGCATGTTAAACATCACTGGAGGAGAGTAAAAAACTAGTTGTCCTTATAATAACCAAAAGATAATTGATTTCTAACTCTCCTTCACAGATACTAATAATAAGTATATACTCTCGTTAGGTTGGAATCCACGGGACAAAAGGAAACAGCATTTCCAATGAAATTTGAGTGAAATGAATATGTTCAGCCCAATAGTTAAATCAATCTTACACTGTGAAATTCTTAAATTTTAATTCTTACTATAAAGATTCTTAAATCTAGAATTTTATTTCTTAAGAAAAAAAATGTAACTTGTCAAAGTATATGAGAAATTTCAGCACTTACTTTTCTTTGGGCAACTTGACTAGAAAATCATTGGTGATTGCTGATTTTCCAGTACCTATTCCAACAAGAAACATTATTGGAATACCTTGCAATATGAAGGTGTCCAGTAAAATAACTTGGCGCGAGGTCTCGTTTGTGTTGATGAGCAACTCGTTGACCTGGCAAAAGGAGAGACGTAATAACAGTTGCAAGAGTTGAATAAGCGAGTAAATGTATTGTGTTTACGAAAATAAATTCAATTCTTCAAGTGTCAAACATGTCATTTCAACTAATTTCAGTCTTCCCGATTGCTGATTTTCTTTGGTGGATTCCTTTGATCACTAGAGCGCTTTCAGACTAGGTCGCTGTATTTCAGAATTGGATCAAAGAAAAAGCACTAGGATTGAAATTCCTATGGCTCTCACACACTACACATGCACCAGCTATGTAATACTCGATTCCCAAACATCCCTTTTTCTATGTCATACTAATTGATAAAGTAGCAATTCTATTTCAAAAGCGCCCCTTCGACAGATATCAACTCTTGATAGTGGTCCCAGAAAACTGAAATTTGATTAAAAAGGATAAAAACGAGATTGAGTTGTACCCTCGGCATCGCATGGACGTTAACATGATGTTACAATGACGGCGTAACATCGTTGTTTTGACGTCATATGCCGTTTGTAAGTTATAACACAATATTTGCAAATCAGTTATAGGTTACCTTAGTATCTTATGTTAGTATATATAGTGTTGGTCAAGAGTATCAAGCCATCTCGGCCATAAAATATTTCCACTTTTAATGAATACATAATCGTAAACAGTAACCTTTTGAGAGAGTAGATTTTGCTGTAAAAAAAGAAAGAAATAGAAAAGTTTAGCGCTAAAAGTTCCAAAACTTTTTCTCAAGAAGACGCAAGAAATGCGTCTGGTATTATGAAATATATAACCCGTGCAAATTCTTTTTTTATTTTTGCTTAAGAAATCTGAAGAAGCAAAATGATAGAACCATATTTTGACATACATTTCA
>JAUEKX010221930.1:10003-59599 GCA_031834005.1 Dendronotus venustus
GAATTTTCAGGTCTATTTCTCCCTCAATGTTTGTAATGAATTTTCAGGTGTATTTCTCCCTTAATGTTTGTAATGAATTTTCAGGTCTATTTCTCCCTTAATGTTTGTAATCAGAATCTACTTCTTTCTTTTCATTTTCACTTTCATTTTTGTTCGATATATTATCAGGTAGTGGATGGTTGAAGTTGAAACCTGAATATGTCGATTCGTTGAACGATGATCTTGATTTGATCATTCTTGGTGGTGAATATGGTTCAGGACATCGTGGTGGAATGATATCTCATTTCTTGTTGGGTGTCGCACAATCACCTGATCAACCAACGGACTATCCAACTAAATTCATGACCTTTGGAAAAGTATGTTTCATTATCTGTTTGTATACTTGTGTTGTAGGTTATTTATTTTCCCTTTTTAAATGTTTTCTCGTAAAAAGTAGTAGTAGTAGGAATGAATTAACTGTCAATCATTCAAGTGTGAATTGCTAGTTAACTGGGTTTTTCGGGTTTGAAATACACCCTACGCTACAGCCCTAACATTCTGTTACTTAGAAATAAAGGTTTGTTGATTTATGTCAATATGAAAGAAGAAGAAATTTCTTTTAGAATGGTGGTAAATATGTTTAGTTTAAATTAGATTTTGTGTATTTAAGCACCATTAAGAAATTAGACATAAAACAATCTTCAAAACCGCGTTTTCCCCGCGTTTCTTAAAAAGTACTGACATTTAAAGGGCTGATAACGGTTTATTTAGATAATATTTAGCAATTTTATTTATAGGTGGGGTCAGGGTACACTGATAAAGAATTGAAATCAATATGTGACCAACTCAATCCCCATTGGAAGAAATTTCATCAAAGTTCATTGCCTTCCTCTATATTATTTACTGATGGTTTTAAGGTATGATTTGATAACTTTCAAGAATTAATGAAATTACTTTGATGTCATGCTAATATAATTCATCCAATTATTCCAGGAAAGGCCTGATGTTGTGATAGAACCACGTGATTCTATCATCGTCCAAATCAAAGCATCCGAAATAACGCCATCTGATAAATACCGCTGTCAATGTACGATGCGATTCCCGCGTATGGAACGCGTTCGTGATGATAAGTCATGGTATGACTGCATGACATACGAAGAATTGAAACTAATGCAAGAAGTTAGTAGTCCATTGTTCATGTTTGTTTGTGCAGTTCTTAAATACTCAACTTGTATTTGACTCGAGGGAGAAATGTTGTTGTCTAATCGAACATATCATACTGAGTAAGAAATCCTTCCTATCGAAGGGAAGTTTAAAACACTCCAATACACGGTATTCTCTTTCGTTCAACAGGAACTAATGATAACCATAAGCAATTTTTCTAATTAAAGTTTTTCGTCCTCTCAAATCTTTTCAAAAAATATCTTTTGTTTTGAATGTATATACTTCAACAATTCGCACTCAATTTTCCAACAGATGGCTGATGGTCGTTTATCAATCAAACAAGCTGGTATTGGCGATGATGAAGATGGTGATGGTGACGATGATGTACCTTCCAAGAAGAAACGACGTACTGTAACCCGTGTAGAAAGACCACGTACCGTTGCAAAACATCTCAAAGGTGCTGATGTATCAGAAGTGCAAGAGGTGACTTATATTTACATAAGTATTAATTAAATTATATTTTGGGCATTACTTTGTACTATTTATTGTAATGTTAGTTGTTAGTCTTGTTTCTGTGTTTTTTATTTCTTATATTCTTATAGATTTCTAATTGGCTTAATGACATCGAGTTTTGTGTAATAAATGGGCCAAAAGAATTCCCTAAACAAAAGTTAGAAACTATGATAGTTGAGGTATGTATCTTTCTCTTGTAAATACACAAATTTACTTTTAAAATAATTGCTCTTCCGAAACCCATGTATATCAAGTAGAATTAGTCTACAAAAATAATTTCTATATATATATATATATTTATATGTCTATAAATGTCTACATATATTTATCTAGCATGGAGGAACATTTGTACAAAATCCAACATCAGAAACAAGATGTGTCGTTGTTGATAAAATCAATTTTCGTGTCAAGAATATGATCAGGTATGTTATTGTGTTTTTTTTGTTTTTACTTTTATTCGAATTTCAGAATTACTTTTCATTATTGATTTTTACTTTCATACTGTTCTGCTACAGTGCACACAAGGGAAGATAGAAGTAACAAATTTAAATATAAACCCTAATTTATCAAATTTATTATTATCCTTTGCAACATAACTTTATTGGTATTTTAGTCGTGCAAATGTTGATGTAGTAAAAGTAACTTGGCTTCTCCAATCTTTTGTAAGTTCATTTCATTTACCAGCTACTGACAAACTAATTGTTAAATTTGAAGTAAGATATTTATGTCCCTTTTTTCAACACTTTTGGAATTATAATGAAAGGTTAATGATGAGATTATATCTACAATAATATGAAAATATTAAACTATTCTTTTTTTATCAAGTATAACTGTAATTAGTAATTCCTAATCGAAATGTATAAACAATTTTAGAACGAAAAACAACTTGTACCTTACCAGCCTGCTGATATGGTATTCACTACAGAACAAACAAAAGGCTCATTCAACAAGTATTACGATAAATATGGCGATCACTTTACTGAACACGTCGATGCTGAAAAAATAAGACAGATATTTGATAACATCAACAAGAATGATGTAACCAAACACATGTTAGAACATGAAAGTTTAGTCGATATTGAACAAAAATATTTCAGTGATACGTCTCCATTTGGATTGTTTCGACGATGCAGGCAAATTAACCTCCTTTTTACATGTAGAATATTCACTTTAGATTCTTATTCGAAAAAAAAAAGTGCAAATACTGTTAATGCCAAATTAAGTTTTAAAAAACCCGTTTTGTTTCATTGGATTTTATCAATATCTTACATAACATTAATATCACTTGGGTATTCGTTCTTTTTTGTTCTTTTTAAATTGTAGTCAGTAATATACTTCATAATTTCTAAAAATTTGCGATATTACATCTTCAAAATTATTCAGAGTCAAATCTTTCATTAGTAAAGCTTAATTATATCACTTGATGTTTAGATTATTTGTGCCAGTACTGGAGTATTTACAACATGAAAATCAACAAATTAAACAAAAGGTAAGAAATAACCACATTTCAAAAATACCAGTTAGTAAATGTTTCTGTAAGTCTATCTAATCAAAATTACAGAAGTATCTATCTAGCTAAGAATACAGTGAAAATATTACTAAAAAAATTTGGAGGAAGTTGTTTTTATGAACACCTGGTTATATTGTAGGTATAATGAGAGCATGCAAATAATTTTACTTTATATTGACAATAAAATGATAGAGGTAAGACTTTCTCCAAATGTTCTTTTTCAGCCATTATTAGAATTTTATTGTCAAGAGTTTTGTTTTCATGGAGGTATAAAAGTGAAAGATATATACAAAGCTACTCATGTGTTGGTTCATAACAGGTACATTTCCCTTTTTACTGTAATTAGAGCACGTTTTAGGTTAAGAACTTTATACATTTCCAAAGAATATCTTTCATTTCATTTCGATAATTAATTCAGTTGAATGCTATTGCTTGCATTTACATGTGTATGGAACCTTTCTCACTTCTTATTTCAGTGATAAAAATTCTGTTGAAGATATTCGTCACATCATTCGAGAGAAAGCTTTAAGACCTCACATCATACACGGTCTATGGATTAGAGATAGCATCGATAATGATAAAACTGTTGAAGAACGTCCTTATCATCTATAAAACAAAATCAATCTAAGTTTCTGATGCAACCTGAGTTTCTTTCACCTTTCAACTGAGCTGTGGAATATATTACGTATTTATATCAAGTTAAGTATTTATTATTGATTATTATCAATCAATTTTAAGGCCTTAGCTTGTTATAATTTTTGACAATATATGTTTCATATAATGAAATGTGTTGCTTTTTCAAAATATCTCCAGTCAATTTGAATTTTCACATATGATTCATACACAAACAGTAATGTTTATACATGTAAAGATATTTAGGTATATGTACGTATATCTTTAATGTTACAGCTAAAAAATAAAATGAACATGAGGTATTTTTCAACACTTTTATTTTGTAACAAGCATAATGTGAATTTGTTTTGACATATTTAATTCGATAGCCAGATTTTTCCCATATTAGATTTACTGTATTTTTAAAGGCACATTAAACCGAACTTTTTTTAGCACATTAATTTATAACGAGGGCCCCAGTTTTCATCTTGGAGGCCAAGGAAAAGCATTAGTGTTATAACCGTGGGGTTTTTTGGCTCAACTTCAGTAAGCTTAAGTAAATGTCTTTTCAGCCTCGTATAGGTTATTATGCTAATGCATCGTCCCCTGAAAATAGTTTGTCATTTTTGTAAACCTTCTCTTCCTTTCTTGTTATGGCGCGTTTTCACTTACATGGATCGGACGGACCGGACTGGAACGGATCAAGATCCGATCCGATCCGATCTGACGACTAATTTGATTACCACTTATCGAAGAGCGCCAATTTCATTTTGTAAACAAACATGGCGGCCCTCAATATAAAGCATATAAGCACGACTTTACTTTGTAGAAGATTAATGCAGCAAGAAATTAAAAGTAGATACAAAAAAAGATTTTGGTGAGAAGAATCTTCGAAGAAAGAAAACAAAGGGGGGGGATATCATCTACTCGTTCGTGCTTTTAACCATTATTTTTACTAATAATCAAATAATAAATACATAAGCTTATCTCTCTTGTTTTCTGTTCTATTATTAACTTCTACTCTTTTTAGTGGACTCTAGTGGAAACAACGACAACACTTAAGTGGTCTGGGTTTTTCTAGGACATTCACTCTAAACATGAGTTGTTATTAATATTAAACTTGAGAAAACGAAAAATTCTAGAACAAAGAAGGCTATCTTTTGGAAAATATATAAAACAAATAAAGTTATAATAACGTATACATGTAAGTCAAACTAATATAAGATGAACTGTCTAATACAAATTTGAAATATAAACCAGATAAAGACCGGGTGACCCATATTGGTTAGCATTATATAGTTAAAACTGAATTTTGTTAAATAAAAAATTGGAAATTTTTTAAATAAAACGTTTTTTGTATATATAAGCTACTGTGGTTATCCTTTTTAATTTCATAAACCACGTGATAAGAGATAACTATTCTATTGGCTAAAAAGATCTATCCGATCCTGATCCGGTCCTTGGATCGATTTGGATCAGTCTGGATCGAAAAAACAACGCGAATGCGCATGCGTGATTTAAATATGTCAATCAAATCCGGTCCAATCCATGTAAGTGGAAACACACCTTTAAGTTCCTTCCTTCGCATTCGATTTTTATATTTTCCTTTTCATTTGTTTTTTCACAAGCTTATCAAAGGCACTTCATTGTTAATTTTTGCTTCCCTTTTAAAAAACGTTTGCAATAGGAATGTTCAGCCTGTTTAAGATTATTCTCACCTTTCATTCATTTCGAAACCATGCAAAATATCATACTATTCAGCAATCTCTTACCAATTGAGGTTGTCAAAGTTTTGTTTCAAAAGTTGTAATGTCCTCTGAAAATAGTTCACATCATAGAACGTCAGTGCTTTTTTACATAAAAGGGCCAAAACAATTTCTTATGTTAGCAACTTGCTTAAGAAGGAGAAAAATATTATCGTTTTTTTTAAGTCTGGATTTCTAAGAACGCCCTTAAGGTTTCTCACATAAAGATTACAAATCACGAATTCTGAGAAGTACGTGTAAAGGAAAAATGTTTTTCTAAAATGTTTTTTTTTAATTTTATTTTATTTTTACGTAACTCGTCCTTATTAATCGATAAAGGAATTTAATCTGAGCATGTTCTAAGTATGTTCTTCATTTTTGGCAAAATTTTAGCCTTGTTTAGCCTCGATATTCTTATAAACTAGGCTCTTATAAAAACGGTCTAAAATGTAAGTCACTGAACTATAAATGTCAAAACAAACTATGGTAATAATGGTTTTTCGAAAAACAAAATGTTTTGTCAGTTTTGAGAAAAGAATTACTTTCTGTTCCTTTTTATTTTATTAAGCTGTTGTAACATTTAAAAAAATGGTACTTAAAGGCCACAGGCCATTTTTATTATGTGTCGAGTTTCTCTGAAAATATAATTTGTAAATATCTTTTTAGTATTTTGAATATTGAAAGTATTCACCGGCACTATTGTAGAGAGTAGATTTTCTTGTCATAAAAAAAAGAAAAGAAAGATATTATTCTTGCAAAATTTATGTATTCCAGTGTTTGATTTTTTAAACTAATAAGGTAAATAATTGTGGTACTATTACAAAATTGATTAATTACATTTCACTTTAATGACAGTCATTTCCTCTTCAATTTACATTTCTGTATGAATTCAACAGATGGATATTCGCAGATAATAAATAGAAAAAAAAATCAAATTAATTTCGCAATTATTTTCAAATGATGTCATTAAGCAGTTTTATTACCCTCGATTTCGTTTAATTGTGCAGTAATATCATTTGCAGCCTCGTTTTCAATTACTTTGATCTGGTTCCCCTGATCACTTTTGATGTTGTAAAACAATTCTTTAGTACGTATCCAGCTGTACGAGTTATCAAATGTAAAAAAATATTTTCCAACTTTCGAGCATGTTATTTCGCCTTCTTCCATTAAGATATGAGACTGTTTTCTCGCTACGGGTTCGATTATTTCGCGAGCGTCCTCGTTTTGGTGGGAAATTGAAAACTGAATATCATAGTCCGAAGTTACAAACTGATAACTAACTTTGGTTTCTGCAACTGTTATGTCCAGCTCAATTTCAATTTTACGACCAGCTTTTATGGTAACAGACTTGAACTCAGCTTGCTTCACTTTCTCTGTTGTATAAAGTGATTGAGGAATATCACCTCCATAGCATATATACTTCTCACATCTTTCATCGCCTTCTTCATCTTTAGCCTGTCCACCATAGTAGACTGGAATTTGCTGAGGATCAATATGCTCTTGCAATTTTTCTTTCCAATCCTTACCTAAAACTTTAATTTTGTCCTTAGTTTGTTGCTTCAAGAATGGTGTTAATAAAGAAAATAACACAGGAAAAATAGTGGGTGCTCTGATAACAATGATGTGTTTTCTCAGGTCAGGATAATCTGCGTCATACATTTGTACAAGTGATTTGAAAAGGTCGAGACCAGGTTTCCATAAATGTTTTCGACCTCCACCGTTTGCATCCAACACTAAAGTACTGTATTGTATCAATTCTTTACCCAATTTCTTTTCTTGTTCTTCGCAGAGTGTTTTTGCATTCTCACAATGTTCCTTTTTAAACTTCATCACCTCTTCAGTTTTGATACAATGTAAAATCCCCCAGAAATCAACTTGTCCGAGCGGCTCCCAAAATACCGGACGTCCATCTCGGTCATTCCCATAAAAACCTCCCGGATAATACTTTTGCAGGAATTCTTTAGGCTGTAATTTTGCATCTTCAATACTTTCTGTCATCATGTTTTTTATTCAATCTTATGTTGTTTGTGTAATATTTAAGTCAGCTACGAAAATGAATGTCACTCAACAATGTCACTCGGCTCATCTTTCAAAACCGTAATACAACATTTTCTTCTATTAAAAGAGCTCTCTCGCCCACGAAAACACATTCCGAAGTTCATGATTATATTGAATGAGGATCTAACAATAGATAAACCTTACAAAATAAATAAAATAGTTTGGATGTAATTGTCCTTCCTTTTATCTTTTTTAATTCTTGTGGTAAGGAGTGATTACATTCTGCTGGCTTGGCTGTTTTTTTGTTTGTTTATTAATTACCATGAGAAATAACACAGGAGATTAAAAGGTTTCATCCGCTTTTAATTAAAATTTGATATCACTTCACATCAAATATGACCTTTCTTTTCTCTACAATGTAACGTATAACAGCAAAATCTCCACTATTCTCCTCAAGTAAAGTCTCTATTTTAATAACTCAATATATACCGAATAACATCACTTTTATCCGCTTTACAATAAGTGCTTTTACATTGAGAGCCTACATCATTAACGATGTGCTCAGTTTGATTCCTTAACACTGCATGCAGACACGATTTCCCAACCAAAGCTGAGAATATGAAAAAATTTGATTGGTCGACATTAGATATTGTTGGTCAATATTAGATATATATAATATTTTTCTTACTAACTTATTACTTACTAAAATAAATCATGACCTTTTGATGCCTGTTCTAATTATGTAGATAATTTTTGTTTTTAATCTACCTTTTTAAGATTTTAAATAATTTTTGTATGTAACTAGGGCTTTGCCTTTTCGTTTCTTGGACAAACATTAGGTCGAAATTTAATTATTTTAAGAAAGTGGACTTCTTTTGATTTTAAAACAGTTGTTGAAGTTGATTTGACATCCAATGAAAAAAAGCCGTATCATTCACCTTCAATTGAAAAAGCTGAGAAGGGAACAGATCATAAAAAATACTTATAGTGGGCGTCACAACAGTGTGCTGAAATTGGATGTTTAAATTCAAGGCTTCAACCGACAACAACAAGAAGAAATCCTTTGAAAAAGAAGTGTCACTGACACGCTTTTTTTATAAGGAGCAGTAAAAATGTTTATAAAATCAACATAGACATAAAACTTTCAGTGATAAAGCCCAAACATGTCCAATGGATTATCAGCCTCTATGATAAGCTATGTAATTCTGAAGAGCTTACAGTGAAGTCTTTTGAAATTGCGTCATATGGTTATATAAAACATATATTATATATACATGTAATGATTTAATAAAATAAGTGAAAAACATAAGCTGAGATCTTATTTATAACTTTTCCATGGTGTCCAAATTTTTCGGTCCGAAATTATTTGCACTTAATGCAAGTAATGTTTTTGTTGTACATGAATGTCTTATAATTTTTTGTTTACAATTAATTCATGTTGCTCGAAAATGATAAGTACTGCTCTCCTTCGTAAGTTGAACAAAGTTTGAATCAGAGGATGTTTCTTTTGTTCATTTAATCATTTGAACAATTAATATTGCAATTAACCCGTGAAAAGAATTAAGTAATGCAAAAGGCATTTGTTTTGTCAAATCATTATATATCGTTTTGATACATTGTTGAATAAAATATGCATCGTAAAAGGACTTTATTTTTCAACAGTCACCTTATGTTTTGCATTTTTTCATTCGCTAATGTTGTTTTTTGATTTTTCTTGTTTAATGTTTGTATGGTTTTTTTTTTTTTATTGTTGATCATTGAATATTTAAACACGGCGATCTCATCTTTATTGTCCATCATTATCAACTGAAGTATTTTAGAAGAATTGTTCTTAGACGAAATGAAGAAGGATGCTAGATCTTTTGTTACCTATGTACTAAGAAATTCGTTAAAGCAAGTTCGCTAAAACGAGGATCAACAAAATGTAGTAGGTCTGACTATGAGAGTGAAAAATAGAAATCAAAATCAAATCAAACAGATGTTTGTCGATCTGGTTATGATAATATAAAATTATGAAAATGCATTTAGACATCCATATCATTTAGTCAAACATATTATTGCTCATTTGAAAGAATAAATGCTATGAGGGGAATGCTTTGTATTTTGCTTATTTTATTTAATTAGTCATGTTTAAAATCATAAAGATTCTTAGAAAGAGATGGAAAAATTATTGATTAGATATTTTCACTTCCTTCTGTTTTGTGAAATTACGTTGGATATGAGGATAATAGATGACCTAAGCAAAATAATGTTGTTTTAAAAAACATCATCCCCTAACTTCGTAATTAGCTATCTTGTTGCAGGGAATGAAGGTATCAAGTGATATATATATATAAAAGAGCTGGAGAAGCTTTAGGTGATTGTTAAAACTAGTTAGGGTCAGACGGTTTTTGAATTTCGATGTAAAAAGTCATAAATCTGTCCGTCCTTAGTTTTAACGCAAGACAAAGAAATAGTTAGTTATTTAGAATATTCGATCCCAAAAAAATATTTTGAACGCTCTTATGAAGGAGTTTTTTTGAACAGGCAATCAATATCTTTTATCTAGATAAAAATATATTGAAATAATCAAGTACAATATCAAAAAAAGGAGGGAAAAACTATTTCAAAATGGCAGATTGTTGCTCTCGTTTTGTCGTTGCCATAGTAATTGTTTTATTATGTATTGGACTTGGTGGATTAATATGCGGTGGTGTAGGTACAAAGTGGTATACAGAATCATTCTCTCCTCTGAAAGCAGAAATTGGGATGTGGAAATCATGTACTGAATTAAAGGGGTGTGAAAGAAGACCAGATCTGTTACAATTCAAAACAAAGAAACAATACCACGAAGATATTGAGAGTAAATGTAAGTGAGCAACATTATTAATGCTTAAAGCTTCATAAATAGTTTGAAAGACATAAAGACAAACTATCGTAAGAGAGTAATGAAAAAAGCGTAAACTAAATAAATTTTCATTATTTATTTTTCAGCATACGATTATGTACTGATCTTCCTAATCGGTTCTGCTGCATCTACTGTCTTGGCTTTGATCACTTCATTGTCTATGTGTTGCCTAGGCAACCGAAAATCAACATGGCGCTGTGTAGCAACACCTCTCGTTATATTTTCATTAATTGCAGGTAAGATGAACGTTAACACATTACAACAATAAAGAGAGGAGTGAATGGCTGGTAGAAATGTTGAGCCACTAAATAATGAATAGAAGAAGACTTATTACGATACGATGATAGACTGATACGGTTGAACAATACTCTTTACTTTCACGAGCAAATAAAATATCTGCAATAAAAGATTTTAGTTTTAACCTTTTTTAATATCCTCTATTTTGTTAATGCTTCTTCGTATTATAATGAGCGAAATATGTGACACTTCTCATTATAACATAATTTTTCAAACAAGATATTTTTCTTCTTCTTTTTTTTCTCATGAAAAAATCGCCTTATAAGAAAAATGTACGATTGTTTATGAGAAATTAATTTTTTCCAACCGTGAATAAGAATTTATAGAAACAAGTTTATTACAAGCGATATATTCTCTAATGGCTGAACTCTCAAATCGAAACAAAATTTAGGCAATCCCCTATTGAGCGTTATAACGGAATATATTTAAGGTTATAGTAATCAAAGATAACTCAGATACCTTGCAACGTTGTATTTAATGAAACATTTGATTACGTGGTAACAGATCTCGTGTAAATGTCTTCTTCATAACTTCTAAATTCTTTTTTAAGCAACTTTCACTTACGTAGCTAACGCCTTTTGGAAACTCCTGATTAAAAGGGAAGATATTATACATATATCTTCAACATTTTAGATACATGTTTATAATTAAATTAAACAATTCATCCAATATGTTATTTATTTTCAGGTGGATTAGGAGCAGCAGCAATTGTGTTTTCGGAGATTTTCATTAAAAGTGAACTCAGCAATTCATACGAGTATGGTTGGTCTGCATTGTTAGCATGGGTAGGCACTGGCTCGTTAATCTTGTCTTTCCTTCTCTCAATGATTACATGTTGTGCTGTCCCGCAGGATAAATACGGTAATGCACAAAACCTGGATGTTTATGATAATAATGGGTTCAACTATACCCCCAATAACCGCTATACCCCAGCTTACAGCTCTATGCCTCGCGGTGATACTCTTGGGAAAGGCAATCAAACTGGATCAGAAAATGCTGGTTACCAGTTACGTTAAAAAAAACTGTTCCATTTGTAAAGACTGTAGAGATAAAAAAGATCATATGCATAATATTCAAACATATATATGAATCATTTGGAAATCATGATTTATGTAGTCTTGTCTTGTGATTATCTTGAGTTATCGTAAGTTATCTTGAGTTATCTTGAGTTATCTTGAGTTTTCTTGAGTTTTCTTGAGTTATCTTGAGTTATCTTAAGTTTTCTTGAGTTATCTTGAGTTTTCTCGAGTTATCTTAAGTTTCTTGAGTTATCGTGAGTTATCTTGAATTTTCTTGAGTTATCTTGAGTCAGATTGGTTAGATAGGCAATGATCACCAGTCAAGACGAATAGCTTGCAGGAAATTTATATTATCTGTGGATTTAAAAAAACCTGGAACTACCATAGTCATGTTATAAGTGTCAATTAGGTACATTTGATAGCTTCTGTTATCACAACATCTTCATGAATTTGGCGAAAAAGCTGAAATCCATTCTATCCATGCATTTTTTATATTTTAGTGTTTAAAATTTGAGAAGTCCTAAATTTTCGTATCTTGTAATATTCTTTATATTTTAAAAATTTTAACAGAATCATCTTTGTTGTAAATATTTATCGTTATAAATAAATAAGAGGAGCACTGTTCCGACAAAATTTCCCTGATATTTGCATTTTGTTTAGTTTTGTTTACGTAAAACACTCTAAAGATTCACACAAAATGAGCAGCTGCTAATAAAGTTTGGGATGTCGACTTTCTTGGTGTATGGTCCATATGAAGCTTTGGATACTTCAACAATGCGTAATTTCTCTATTGATTGTTGATTAATTACTGCTGTCCAAATAAACTAATACTCAAGTTCAAATCTCATGAACGCCTGGACTAGGTAAATATTATAAATTTATGAAGAATTTCACCCATGAGTTTATGTATATTTTTTCTTCAACATCAACGTCAACCGAAATGTGAAAATAGTGCATTTATCTTTGTAAATATATTCCTACGAATGAAAGAATCCGAAAAAGAGTTCCCGCGAAATATTTGTGATCGTTTTTGCATGGAGAGGCAACATACAGAGTTAAATCTCGGGAAACCTTCTTGTAGAGCACATCTGAAGTCTTAAAGAGGGATAAGAGGGAATATGTCTAAATTTTCTGCTAGGAAATCTGATGGTATGTACAGCGCGTTTGTAAAGAAATCTAATAGTATAGAATTTTTTGCCAATTAGGTACATCCTTACATGATAGTCATGAAAGATTCTTATACCAAACACACCTAAGGTTCCCCAGGAGCGAAACACCACAAGAACACATGTTTAGTATGCACTGCTCATTGTCTTCTTTCTTGTTTTCTAACAGAACTAATTATAATCAAATCCTATAAAAACATTATAGGCATAATTAAACCTTTTTAAAATTTCCGTATTTCAAAGTTTGAATGGGAGACAGTAGGTGAAGTTGGTAAGGAACTTGTTTCGATGTTAATGGATTGTGTGAAATCATCGTGTGAATTTAATGTCAACCTCAGCCCTAAAGTCTTCGAAAGTATCAGTTTAAATGCATCTCGAAATTGTCTGTTGGAAAATGAATATATAAAGGGGTTCACACAAGTGTTCAATGCTGGCAAAATCTCTACAAAGGTGTAGTAGATGAATAGAAAGAGTCCAGCATCTTTATGCAACATTCTTGGGAAATGTTTACTGTCCACCAATATGATGATATTGATAACGTATAACGGTAACCAACATATCACGTAAGCAAGAAAAACAATAGCAACTGATTTTGTAGCTCGTAATTCACGCGTAAGTTTTCGCTTACGTCGTTTATTCAAACGCTCTTGGGAGGTTGGAGAATCATTTCCCGCACACAACATGGAAGTATCTACTCGTGATGAAACCTCATTTGCTTCTATTGCCTGGATTTGTTTAAGAGCAACATGAAGTATGGTGAAATAAGTTGAAGTAATAATAATGAGCACCGTCACATAAATCCCAAAGGACGATGCTGCATAATAGTTGTAATTATCGTTAAGACATACAGGTTTGATTTTCACTCCAATTATTGACCCTTTTCGATCCCAACGAAATAATCCAATCAAACTCCAAAACAAACTGAATAACCACACGCCAGCAATCAGTCGTTTTGAATTTCTCCCAGTGAGATATTCCGAATAAGAGAATGGATATTTGATTGCAATAAATCTAAATTGAATGAAATAAACCAATAATTACTTAGATAATTACTTTATATTTCGTAACTATATTCTATTTACAATAATCACCGATTTATCCAACCTTGGAGATATAATATTCAACTATTATTCTGCGCATCTTTGAATAACCTCTTAAGTTGTTCGATCCTCGCATTAAATTAGAAGCAAAAACAATAGACGACGTATAACGTATCTAATGAAGAATATACGTACCTGTCTAACGCAATAAGAAGCAAGTTCAATATACTTGCAACATTTCCGATCGCATCTGTGATAATCATGACGTAACACGCAGGTACTGAATGACAGAAGCGATTTCCATTTACTCGGGTGGATATACGAAACGGAATTTGGAAAATTGCAAAACAGAAATCTGAACAAGCTGAAAAGTAATGATTTTAGGAAACTATATTAACCAGTGCTGGGCATGCGCAACATTTGTGGTCCGAAATACATGTGTATTTCCGATGGCTGTTTCTTTTTATTACCTTAAGTTAAAAATCAACGATCCATGCCTTTATAAAAGAAATTAAAATTTCATTTCCAACGATGGTAATTTGGAAGAAAGAATATCGTTAATTCAATTTAATTGAACATTTGTTTTTACTAATGTTACACAATATCATCTGTTCAATACAAAATATGTTATCAACAAAAAGGTATTTTTCCCAAAGATTTCACATTATAACAAACCTGAAATCTTTAGGCTCAGATTAAGAAACTCTCTTAAAAAACAGATAAACTAAACTTTTGCCTGGCTAATTATTGAAAGTCAGAAAAGATGAACGAAGAAGCTTCGGAGAGGACATTGGTGTACAAATTGTTGATTACATTTTCTTAATTTTTTTGAAGGTTTACTTACCAAGACTTGCTATGAAATAGAATGTAACTCTTCTTTTCAAAGTGTTGGACAGAAATACGGCTGAAACTACAAACAGGTTGCCAACAACTGAACACACCATTATAACTGCAATGAAAATTGAATACAAAATCATTGTAGGCTCAACATCATAATTAGCATCACAAGAGTTCGGGTTGATACCTCCATATGATTGACTGCTGTTAGTATAGTTGATACGTGACACATTCACCATCCTTTCTTCCATGTTTCCTTGTTTATTTAATCTCTTTAAAGTTTCCCTAAAATAAAAATCCAATATATAAATCTTCTTTTGATTTAATAGAATTGCATCTATCTATATTTCTTTTGCAAATAAAATATCAAATAAATAAAATAAAGAGACTACTCTAGGTATAACAATCATTCTTGATTCTTATTAGCTACCAGCAATTTTTATCCATATAGAAGTTTTCTTTTCTCACTAAAGATTTATAAACAGTATATTTAATATATTTTTTATATTTTAATAAAGAATAAAATTCTTTTTATTGCTTGTTTTCACACATTTCTAAGTGTTTCATTAAAAAGAGAACAATTCAAATGACTCGATTACTAATCTTATCTGGTACCTATAATCATTTTTTTTCTTCGCCTTATTTCTCTTTCTGCTGCTCTTTCTATGCTGCAATTTGGGTATGAAACACATCAAGTTGAACTTCTTCGTTTATTCCATCCCCTATCCACTTTTATCACATTTTGTAAATCAATAATTTTTGAGGATATGTTAGTATCTTTTAGTCTCATCATCAACAAAAAGATTTTACGCAATAATCTACAAAAAAACATCCGAAGTTGGCGGAAAAGACTTTCACATTATTAATTTAAAGCTAAAAACAATAAAATAATAATCTATCCAATGGTTCAATGAAGTCTTATTAATCAAATTTTCTTTGGCATAAAAAAGACTAGATAATCTAACATCAGTAGAAATATATAGTGTGGATTTGATATATGAATGCTAAGAAAATATTAACCTTAAAATGTTATAATTATTCGGTTTGTTTACCTTCAACATTAACTTTGTATGTTATCTTCCTGACTTAAATAATGTATGATGTACGTAATGTTATGATGTAGCTACGTAATTATATCCAGTTAGTTTTTACGACTGAGAGCGATCAAATCATATATCATACTGTGTACTCATCAATCACATTCTTAATCAAACTACTCCACTACAAAAAAACTATGTATTTGGACATGTATGTATTCGAAATCATATGTCATATTGTTGAACAAAAAAGGATAAATAAATATATTTTATTTGACAACAAGTAAAGGTTTATGAGAATGTCTTTTATATGACATATTACAAAAGAGAAATATTTTATTAGCAACAAAGCGTCAAAATTTCATCAAAACCTTTGGCTATGACTAATACTCAAGGTTTACATCGGAGAATATCATAGAAAATACACCTTGACATTTGCAACTCTTTATGACGTGAGAAATTTGGCATGTAAATGTAAACGAACTTAATACAACTTTTCTTAAGAAATTTGAAGACTTTACACTAAACATCCAAGCTCTTTCGCTCGATTTTTAATATTATTACTCGTCATCAAATCATCAAGATTAAAAACGAATGTATATTTACATTTTCTTTTCAATTCTTTCAAAATTATGAAAAGAAAAGAATGACCCCAATCGTAGGAGATAAAAAAGTGCAATATATACATAGTTAAGTGATATGTGGTTGCAGAGTTACGGAGTGAATATTAAACAGCTTTCTTTATCAGACGGTCGAAGGTTGACTTTTTATTAACAGGATCACAAAAAAACTGAATGTTGCATTTTAAATGGGTTTCTTTTCTATATATTTAAGGCTATTTAAAATTTAAAATTTCTAGAGATTTACAATTTTGAGACTGTTTTCAGTCTAGCCTTTGGTTTAAATCGGTCTAACATAAAATAAAATTACTCTTCAATTCAAATTATGCTTATAATTTTATGCGACTAGTTTGTCTTTCAGTTTTATGCTTTTTTCCCGCCTCTCCCTTCAAGTAAAAATGTTACTTTCAGTACACGATTCTTTTTATAAGCAACTTGTTTATAAGCAACTGAACTGGACTTAAGCAACTTAGAACAAATAATAAGCAGCCCAAAAGTTATTTGGAACATTTTTGAAGTGTTATTTTAACCCTTTAAGTGCCAGCCCTTTTTGAAAAAGTGCCCAATATGAGATTGAAAATTGAGCAGTAACTTCCATTTTCAAATTGCACTAAAAGTTGCTGTGTTTGTCTAAATTTATCGTACTTGGAACCATTCGACAGGGAAATTAATCCTCTTTCATATGGGCCATCATCGACCTTTTCATCATCGACCTTTATTTTGAAGTGGTCAAAACTTACGGTTCCCAGAAGCAGACACGGTATTTTTGACCCCAAAACCCGAGTATGTTCGGGATTGCCACTTAAAGGGTTAATCATTTTATTTTTTAATACACATTTCGTTTACAAACTTTCTTGTGTTAGAGTTTACATAATAGATTAAATAGTTTAGATAAAGCTTTAGAATTTTTATGCACTGAAGACGGACGTAGTCCGAAATGCTTTTGCTAAGTTTTAAAATAAATAAATTATGGTTTTTTATATTCGATAAAGCTTTAGATGACTGCTTTTCTCATTTTCCCTTATGCGTAATTACGAAAGTTAATCAAATAATATTAAGTACCCATTAAGCAACTTTAGATTTAGATATTGGCTAAAAAACATAAGATCGGATCAAAATCCTGTGTTGGTTATATAACATTCGCAATTTAAGAAAGGTAGTTAAGAAACAAAATGTTGAAAGAAAGTTTTGTAACGTTATAAAACTTTTCTCGCTAACATTTATTGTAAGGTTTCAATGACATCATTGTTTTGTTCCTTCTCAATAAAAGTGTTTCTTTACAAAAATAGATTGAATATAGAATGGGCACCACAGAGAAGAGAGCTTTTACAATCTAGTAAGCTTGAGTTGTCATCTTTAAAAGTTTATATATTTCACTATCTGTAAAATCTGTATAAGCAAAACACAATAAGGGTGAAAGTGATTTAATCGTTAATTCGGGCTGGTAAATAATATATCAAAGTAGAGAAAAATTTCGTACAGTTTTCTTCTTCTATAATCCTAAGGTTTTGTAAACTTTGTCGAGAATAAAGGATTTTTAACAAACCAAAAATTTAAATAAATTAAATTTAAAAAAATGGACAAGAGAAAAGAGAAAATTAAATCAAAGCCAAATAAGTCTGTTTTTTTTTGTTGTATATATACACTGTGTCTTCCTATAAACAAAAAGAGAAAAACATTTAGAAGCTGAAAAATAAAGAACTAAAACTATAAAGGTTCCTCATAAAAAATTGTAATCTGTAAATCTTGGAATTAAAGTTAACACATTTAAAAGAGTAAAATACATTTTTTAACCATCCTTCTTCGATTAAACTTGTAGATGAAATAACAATTTCATCGCATAATTCCAACAAAACAAAAAAACAGTTTCAAAAATTATTTTATGCTGTTATTTAAGAAGTCAATATATAATCAAACCAAACTAATTTACTATTGGAGCATAAAGCGCTGAAACAGTTTCTGTGGATATTGGAAGTGCAAAGTAAATAAACAAAACTAAAGAATAATGTATGAAGTGAAAAATAAAAGAATAAATAAGTAAAGGAATTCCAAAAGAAACCTAATATTTTTCTTTTTTAAATTTCATTTCGTAAAAAAATGAAGATTTTTCCATCAAGCAACATAACGGAAGAACTATGAAAACTATGCTGCATATAAACACTGTAAATAAAATGATACGATTAACCACTAGCGCAATATATATATTTAGTGCTTAATGTGTTTTGCTGATCGTTGCAAAGGGCTCCTTGTTCCTGGACTGCAGGAGTTCCTGCTCCAGGTTCTCATAAAGTTTCTTCATTTCTCTATCCATTTATTAAAACACTAGTAATAATAATGATTAAAAATAATCATATTAATAATATCAATATTTCGTGAAGTTATCTCTCCTTTCTCTTTTCTTTTACAAAGAAATTATTTCTTATTTTTTACTCGATTGTTTTTCACGCCATTAGTTATGCTAAGTTTAAATTCCATTATTTCTGATTCCCTTATTACGATTTGGGTTGAAAAAAACTGAACTATTCCTAATTATATTGTTTTAGTTTCACATTCTTTACGAGTTAATAAGTTTTTTCGTGATAAGTAACAATACAAAATTCTCTTTTTATGTTCTTAACAAAATATATAAAATTTATAAAAAGTTAACAATTATTGTGTACATCCAACCCTTTTATATATATATATATGCTACCTAAAATCAACAACAAAAGTATAAGCAGTCCAAGCCAGTATGAAGAATTAAATTCATAAATTTCTAATCATCAAAACTAATGTTTTCAGTGACTTCCAGTGACTACTGTTAAAAGTTTTACTACTGAAAATGTTGCGTAATCATAAGAATAAAGCAGAATATTGCTGCTGTTAATTTAATAATTCACTTCAATAACTTAATGGCCCGGGGGAGGTTTCGATTTAAATAAAATATTTAGCTGGTATTGTTTTTCGTATTAAATTTTTATTTTAACCCAAATGTTATTTGATATTTTATCATCTTGAATTTCAGGCAATAAAATATAACGAGAAATGAATTCTATTTATTCATCCAATGTCGAGCGACCGTTATTTCTATTCATGTAGCTAGCTAATTATTATGATTTATAGGCTTACTTAACATTTGATAAAAAATACTAAATATAGCAATTTTTTATTGATATTTTTAAGACTCATATAAATTCCATCTATTGCTAACTATTTCTCTCATATCATTATAATGGCTTACCGTTTAAGCCTGCTTTCAAAAACTAAAATATTTTCTTTATTTATTCAGGTTGTTTATAAAATACCTAAGGGACAGAATGCACCTTAAGGTCATTCTGTCTTTTAGGTATTTTATAAAACACTGATGCTTAAAATTTCTTAACTTGCTGACTCACTTGTGGTCGTCTAAACTATATCTCATCCTAAAACTGTAATGTTTCTAAACCACTATTTTAAGATGTAAATATAAAAACTTATAGTTGTTCCACGACATTTCCATAATGATTAATTAGGTAAGAACTTTCTTTCGTGAATTGCATCTCATATATATCAAAAACTTACCAACAACAATCAACAATTTATTTAGTTCATCTATTTAATACTTGCTGCTTTCATAAACCTTGACAACGCTAGCTTATCATCATTATTATTACATCCTAAAACTACTTTAGTGTACTTAAACATGACATAAATCAACTTATGCATATCATTTATTATTTCGAAATTTGTAACTTAGCTAACTTAATATCTTGTAAGGGCCTGTATAGTTTTTGAATGGCAAAACTATCGGCCTATTAATAAATTTTACGTTTCTTAGATTTATCTTAAAGCAGCCGTTTTTCCTTTTGTTGCTATGAATATCACTTTTAAAAAGTAAGTCTTAATGTCTGTTTTATTTTGCAAGGATGAGTACATTATACATCTAAAATTTGGTGAGTTGAATTCAAGCTGAGAGCTACCAGCTGTTTCAAACCAGAAAATTAACAAAATCCCTATAAAACCACACTCTATCACCTTCATGTTAGCAAATGAAGGGCAACTATGGAATTCCATAGTATATATAAACAAAACGAAGGTCGAAATTTTTATTGAACAGCGTATTTTAATAATCCTATGTTAGAAGCTTGTATTTTGATTCTGTTTCACAACTTTAATTTAATCAACAATTCGATCATATGCTATATTGTATTTACTCACTAAATGACTTTAGCACACGTAAAAATACAAAATTAAATTAAAGCAAAAAAGGGAATAAAAACAGAAATATAAAAAGAATCTCGGAAAATAGAGGAGTAGTCTTGAGGGAATTTCTAAAATGTAATGTATAATGAAACGTTTATACATTAAATTATTAAACTATAATTTTGCTGGATGTAAAATCATGTTCACTAAACCTGAAACAGATTAAATTTATAAATGTGAATAGCATAATAAACAAGGAATTAAATATGATCAACTATAACCACCGTGCTGTAATGCTGGCCAATACTGTTTTTCTTTGAGATTTCAAAATTTGATAGATCATGATAATGAATACTGCGGGAATTCTTTGTAATATTTTGAAAAACTAATGATATTGCTAGTAATGTTTCTACAACCATTACCACTACTAGCTACTAACTTTCTTAATGCAATCCATGTGAAACACGTCACATTAGAATGCTCTAAAGTCTCTATAGTTATAAAACCAATATAACTTTTAGCCTTTAACAAACGCTGATTTTTGGTCGAAATTACACCAACAAAATGGTGGTTTTCTACACGATTTCGTATCGATGTTCATCTTAACTTTAATTGTCAAAATGTTAAATATGTAATTTGAACGAAATATTTTTCATTCCGGATAAGACTGAAGAGTGGGAATGTTGCACCAATATGTTGGTGGATATAGCAAAACTATATTAAAACTTTTTACCGTAAACAACTGACAACTTTAACCAATATTTATTTTTATGTGTACTACAATCTATAGCAAAGTGAAATTGCATTTTTACCAATATTGTTATTAGCAACTTCTTATGATAAGGTGGCATTCATTTGTAACTGCTTTGTAAACGTCAAAAGATGATAATATATCATCAGGTTATTCTCAAAAGACGATTGAAAAATTATTTGAAAAACTATATAACGTCATGCCTTAATTAATTAATTCATTAGTTGTTGATTTTTAAACAGACGACAATTATAGAAGCTAATATGTGAAGTATTCATCCACTATAGTACTTTAATTTCAAAAACGTTTTATTTTGAGAGAAGTGAAAATTCGTGTAAACTACCTCTTAAGTAGCTTTAAAATATCTTAGATCGTTATCAGTAAAATAGGCTTAAATCATTGGAAAGACGGTTTTTCCAGAGCTATATTATAATAAAATTTTAGTATTTCTATCATGTTTATTTATCGAGTTAACGTTAATTAATCATTTAATTTAGTATATAAATATATGAGATTTATATATTTAGAATAATTATCATTTGCAATAAATTTTAGCTTTGGATAAATATAAAAAAGATCTGAAGAAAATTGATCGAGCAATTTTGACAAAAGTCGGAAATTTAAAAGGATCAAGTTTCGATTATATTATTTGACATGATCAAGCCTGTTAAAAAACGTTGCAATGCCAACATTCGTCTGATCAATGCACTTTAGACCCGATGGTCCATTGCAGTTTTTATGTTAGCAATGTTTACCATTCTTCCGATTCACGAATATAATAATTCTTTTTTTACTCATCACAGAGCTATTTTATTTATTTGACTTAATTTGTGTTGTAAAAATACTGATCTAATATTTAAATGCCAAAAAAAAAAAACAATTATTGAATGCAAGCAGAAACAGGTAACAACAAATGTACGGAACATTCCTCCAATAAGCACGATAGCGATTGAAAAAGTTGAGAGATTTAAAAGTTGATCCGAAAAGGCAGGCCGCAATTTCAGAAGAAAAAGGAAATAAAGCAAATAATCCTGTGAAAGAAAGAACTATGTAATATTTTCTGTTATTATTTTAGTAGCCATCTTTGTTTTTATTAGTTACCAGACTCTTTTTTGTAAATTATGCGTGAGCACGTTTTTTATATTATCCTCTTCTTTCTTGGACATAGACCTGTAAAGACGTTATAGTAAAACATATATTATCTCGTGTCTCTGATTTTGGTCTCGATTTCTTCAATGTCTGAGAAAGATTAAAAATCCATTCTACAAGCTGTACAAATTGAGATTCAAAAACATGTCTCGTGTAAATCCCACTTAAAATCTAAAGGGAAGTATACCACATCGGACTAAATTTCAGTTCGAAATACTTTACTACTTCGAGAGGAAAAGAGAAAAAGGACGATTTGTAAGTGAAAACATTCTGAACAATCTTTTTTCAAACAATACTTTCTGTATAAGTATTAATCAGCATCCTTTATTTTCAAGCGGTTAAAAGTTACAGCTTCCGGAAGCAGACAATACGTACTCAAAGTGAATTTGTGTGGGATATACTCTATATTGGCATATACGGGTTAATAAAACAACAAAGAAATGTTAATCTCGAAAAAATAACAAATTACTAAAACATAAACCAAATTTAAAATTTCAAAGGAAAAGAAGAAAAAATTATTTATGGTTTTTGCATATCTCCCAATAATATACTCGGTACATATTTGTACCCAGGAAACACAAGACTTATTTTTTGATACGAAACCTGTTTAATACTATTAATGCGATTTAAAGACTAGACATCTTAAAGGCATTATATACACGTTAAAATTATGAGCCAAGACGTTTTTATGTTATGTTTATTTGCCAACTTACAGAATTAAAGCAATTTATAAAGCTTCCTTTAGGCTAGATTTAGCAAAAAAGTAGTAATAGATCAAAACTGTTTGAAAACCAGCAAGCAAAATATAATAGAAAACTAAATTATTATTAATACAAAAATAAAATCAATTAATCTTCAGCTTGCTTCTCTCGAGTCACTGTTAATAACCCTCTAGAGCGGCTGTGCAAACTATTAAACTAAACGTTAAAAAAAAGAAAAAAAAGTAAAACATTTTTTGTAAATTGCCGTGAATTACATATTACGTATTCTTTACCACAGTAGGAGTAACGTTTTACTACTTCCACTTCTACTTGTCTATAGATTCGCCTAACTTGCATACTTGCAGTTACTTTTGCTTCATAGACGTCTTAAGCGTGGTTCACACTGCGTGTTTAATTTATACACAGCGTTTAAAAATACGTTTATTGAT
Organism: Dendronotus venustus; assembly: GCA_031834005.1. Lineage (NCBI taxonomy): Eukaryota > Metazoa > Mollusca > Gastropoda > Nudibranchia > Dendronotidae > Dendronotus > Dendronotus venustus. The sequence goes on from JAUEKX010221930.1 coordinate 33,639, forward strand.
TGCGTTTATTTTTACTGGAAATGACTATACCGAAACTGATTCAATTCACATTGCGAAGAAGAAGGTTGAGTAGATAAATTATTGGGATTGGGTTCGGAAATGAATGTTCGGAAAAGGTGCTGTTATTGAGTTTTCTTGAGCCATCATAAACCGGAAAATAGTGTTGTTTATCCCATTCTGAGCTTGAATCTTGAATATACCAATTAATGTCGTCATCTGCATTGCAACCATATTTCCAAAAACTTCATCCTCAGTCTTAGGAACAGGAGGTGGTTTTTCAATGCGACTGGTCATATGTTTTGCGAGGTTTGACATTAACTCATGCTTAACCTTTCTCACGAGAAATATCACTTCGTTTTCTTTTTTAGACGTGATTTGGCGTTTCATTGTCCTTTCTTTTTCCTGTAGTTATCTCGCCTGATTGACAAATTGAAAGAGCAAGCTTCTCGTCATTATTGACTGTGATGTCCTCATTATTATATTATTATTGCAACTTCCCAGATTTTGATGCCTTCATTACAGAATTACGTCTCTTGCAAAATCGCTTTTTAAGATTTTCAAATAGTTGTTTTGCGGTTCCTAAAAAGGCAGTAAATACTCATACACAACTAAATATCATTTAAATAGAAGTTTTCATAATGTTCGCAAAATGAGTGCTCTTATTTTGTTCCCACGGTGCGTTTATACTGCATTTAAAAATGCGTTTATCGACAGTGTATAATTTAAACGCACAGTGTGAACCACGCTTTAAAGACGTTTCTTTTCAACGAGTTTATAAGATTTTACTAGATGTTTAAAGAACTTAAAAGTATAATAGGACTATCTGGATAAAGACGTTTTTTATACGGCAAGTTTTGACTAGACCTTATGAATAAAAAGAAAGATATCTTTAAACATCTAATAAAATCTTTCATAAAGAGGTATCTTTAATAAGACTTCTTTGCCTAGTTCTTAATACCAGATTAAACTCGTTGAAAAGAGACGTATTTAAAGCGTTTGTATTTTTAATTCGTAGAACTGTGTAGAGCGATTAAGGGACATCATTTGTTTTTTTTGGTACAGATCTGAGATACGATTTTCCAAAATTCTGATTGTTAGTTCGATATTAATATTTCTTACATGATTTCATTATTTCTTTGTTATAAACTACCCCAGAAATTTATATGTTGAACAGGCCCCAATATGATACCCGAAATAAATTGGTGATAAAAACATCGTCCATTTGGGACATTGAATTCGTAATTTGTTAGGTATACTTATCCGAGTATAAGTCATTGTTATTCATTAAGTCCAAATGGGGCATTTCTCTCAAACATGAGTCTTTTTTTCGCGTTTTTTTCTCCCAAGTATCATATAACCTTTACTCACATTATCCCCAAGTTTGGGTTAATGTGGCTAATGGTTCCCAATTATGTGTCATTTTGTCTTATCGTTCCCAAGAATATCTCATTATGGTTAGTTTCTTTCACATACGGGTCATTGTGGCTCATTGTTTCGATGCATGACTCATTGTAGCTCTTTGTTCCCAAAGTATGGGTAATTATGATTCATTATTTACTTGATTCTCAATTATTCCTATTTTTATTGGTCTAAATATGGTTGATTGGGGATTTATATGCTTAATTATAGCTTATATTCAAATTGTGACTTATTGCAACTCATTGGGGATTATTGTGAATTAATATGGGTCATTATACATCATTGTAAATATTACTATGCCTCACAATCAGTAAGTATACCGCAATAAACTACAGAATTAGGCAAAATCAAATTAGTTAAATTTTTAAGATTTAAAAATTTTTGTTAAACAATCAAGGAGTATATTTTAAGATGGTTAGAGTAGCGTTATTGTGAGTTCAATTTTTGGCTTTGCATTTCTGGATCTAGAACATTCAGAGAGAGCTTTTTATTTTGAAAAATGTACCAATAAAGGATCTTACCAAAAGAAATCTGTTATTAATTGTTATGAAATTTGTTAATGACGTTTCATATTCTAACATAAATTGTTCTGCGCCTCAAAAATTGCTTTCTTAATTGTTGATGTAGTTAAAACTTTGTGAAGATGTCTACAAAGGATGGTGGAAGATGTTTGATTGAAATATTTAAACCTTAAAGAATCTTTAAAATGCATAAAAAAAACACTGCTTTTCTTTGCTAGTTTAGTAACTATTAAACATAGTTAGTTATTATTTTTAATATTTATGAATATTTATATATATGATAAACAAACATGTGCAATAAACTATTATTGTTGGTCCTAGAATAAACCTTAGAAAACAAAAGGATAAACTATAATAACAAAAAAGAAAAGAAGATATGTACTAGTAATCGCATGATTTTAAAGGGATTGATAGCCAAAGTTTCATTTTAAAATGTTCAAAATAACCAGAACGCAGTAAATGCTATTTGAATGCTTCGAAATGAAACGAGGATTCTATTAATCCTAAATCATTCGAAAAATTATGCTATTTCCAGTTGATCGTATTGGCGTTAAGAATAAACCTTTTTTTTTTAGCTATTTTTCGACTTACATAACCGGACCGGTCACCTGAGTGGATAAATCGACCCAGTGGTCACGGAAAAACTCAAGCAAAATGTATTCAGCTTTAGAATTTAAGGTAAAACTTAGTTGTACACTCCAGAGAGCCATGCCAAAACATAAAGCAAAACATTTAAAAGCTCAAAAAGTTTGCTCAAAAAGAGAATATTGGAGGATAACCAAATTCACTCGTAGAACTAAAATAAACCAGTTGTCCGTTTAGTCACCGATGTGAAGTACCCTTTTCTTACAAGAACTTTCATTAGAAGATTAAGAACATATTATAAGCTTATCCAGTCAGAAATCCTGTTCAGTAATTTTAATGGAACAAATCAGGGCTGATATATATAGGGCTGGTATATACAAAAAAGAAGCACATTCAACCTCAACTGAAATTATAACGTTCTAATATACACGCTCCAAATTTGCGACGAAAAATGACTGATCTATATCTGAAAGTGCTAGCCTCAAGGTTGTTAACTGTGTATTAATTAAAAGGCAGATATTCTGTACCTGTTACCCACCATAGTTCTATCCAAAGTGCAAAACAGAAATTAATTAGAAATATTTTTGTAATAAGCTAAATTTTAAAGAACATAATATCTATTTTAAATCGAAATTTGAAAAAATTAACTTCAAGAACACATGGTAAGATTTAATAATGTATTTAATAAAAGAACAAAAAAGAACAAAATGAGGACTTCTTCTGGTTCAAGATATTGAACAATAGAAATTATGCAAAATACATTTCATTTTCTCTTTATAGATTGGTATGTTTTTACCTTATTAGCCATAAGTTGTGAATCGAAAATTTTCCTGTATGTGGTTAGACGATTTTATGTAAATAAAAACGAAACTAATGTGCTGGAAATTAACTCATCTGATACTGATACACTATATTTCAAGCTATAAATATCATAGTTCACGACACTCCATAGAATCTTCAATAGTAAGCTACACAGGTCAACTCAAATCTAAGACTCTTGGAAGGAATGAAAAGATTTACCACAACTAAGTGAAATAAAGTTTTCATGTATTTAATTATTATTAAGAATAACTACAAATAAGTTTCATAAGGACCAAAATCTTATATGAAACTACTTTTGCTATTATCGTGTAGGTAGTCTTCAGCTAAAAAATTCTTAGCAAAAAAAGAAATCTGAAACCTTATTATTGGTAGCAATTATTCGAGAGAAAGGTTATATGTTTGTCGTCAAGGGGAAAAGTTTTTGCTCTCTTAAAGCTTTATTTTAGGGGAGACGAAAAATGTTATTGCACATATTTGTAAATATCAATGAAGTTTTGATAACTATAAATAAAAGTATACTAACATGATTGCATACAAACATAGCGGACACAGTTTAATACAATAACATACATGCAAACAATTTCCTTTCAATCATCACTGAAAAGTTTTAGAAAAGACTACGAACGCTCTGTTGTTCATTACAATATAAATGCGTCGCAGCTATTAAAAATTCATAACAAGCATTATATATATGTATATATAACAAGCAAAATATATATGTATATTTGCAAGTATGGATACCTTAAAATTACAATTAGATTTCACGTCAACGTAAAAATAGTGCGTTTTTACTTTACTCTTGTTGTTACATTAATACATAAATTTTCTATTCATCTTTAACTTAGCATCTAACAAAAAAAACATGTCATCCATTTATATTTCATAGGGTTGTTGGCTACTACTTTTCGAAAATGCCAATCGATTTATTTATTTATATACTGAACAAGTCATTCTTGTGATTCTAGTGATTTCCACTTTTTTCACCATCAATTATTTAAAGAAAAGTATTATATTTTACCAAAAAATAAATAATAAACCTTTTACTAAAAAACAAAACTGTAGGAATGATTTCGTTATCATTAAATATCCTCCTAGGTTAGATAAAAAAAGGTTAAGATATATATCAAGATGTAATTGGAGTGGAACATCTGGATATTTTAAGGTCAAATTTCCCAGAAGTTTTTAATACCTTTTCACAAATTTCTAAGAAAACTAAAGAAGAGAAAACTGATGTCCATACGACCGTCAATCTTCTTAATAAGTACTTTCAATCACACTGAATTACATGTAGTTTAATGGGAAATACATTATATCAAAAGATTTGGCATAACCTCTTGATTTTAGTTTATCTAATTATACAATTTTGGGACATTTAAAGATTATGCTACAAAGGATTTTTGATTATAATTCATCTGCCTCGGCATTAGGAAACAAAAGCTAAAAGTTTCAATTACTTGAGAAACATCTTTTTCCTTCTTACTTAATGCTTTTGTACTCAATTATTATTTGGCAATTAAGAAAGAAAAAATTCCTTCAGAATGGTGTAATTGAACTACAAAGCAGCCTTTTAATTATCTCCGTATTATATCAGAAAGTTATCTTCCAAAATTTAGCAGTGTATTATTTCGTTTCTCTTTGGAGGTTATTGGTTATGTGACAATTGCAATTGATGATTTTTTATGTTTCTAATGCTTTTTTATAGAAGTATGAAATCATCTCAATATATTCAATGAAATACATTTAATACATTAAACAAGACTTGTAAGATATATATTTTGACATATACTGCTGGTAGAGAATAAAAAATAACAACTTTTGTAACGAATGTATTTAACTTTTACTGAATTTATATGTTATTCAACTGATGGTGTTTCTTGAACTAACCACATTTTATCTTAATATAAACTTTATTTATTTTTTGTGTAATTTGATCTGGTAAAAAGATAACTTCAAAGTATTGACGGCGTTAGGCTTCTGTAAAGAAGAAAGGAAATCTTTTTGTTGATTTTCATGATAATCAATTGGCATGACAACAAGTAGCCAAATATTATTTGTCATGACTTTATGATAGAACAATTTAATCCATTTTCCTCATTGGATTTTGTCTTATCGTCTTTCTATTTTATTTTATTCATTTAAACAAATGAACTAAATATATCATGTCTACTAAAAAACTTATTAGATAAGTGTTCATTAGTATTTATAGGTTTTGCGAGCTACCAAAGTAGTAATAATATATTCCGTTAATATATTTAATAGGTATAATTTTAATACTTCACAAAAAATAGAATCTGCATACACTGTTATGAAACTAGAAAAATGTAGCTGTATTATTTCTTATGTAATATACTTTAGATAAGATAATTCGAATCTAATAATAATACGTATTGTGAAATAATGTCGAATCATCACTAAAAAAGGAATGCTCATTTCATCTATAACTCTAAGTACATAATAATAAACCGATAATCCGAAAATTCCGTTTTCAAGATGTGCGTAACAGAGAAAAAAATATCGGAGTGCAATAAAAACATATCTTAGCTGAGTAATTAAACCGTATTATATTGAGATAGCTTTACAATATAGTCTCAAACGTAGAGGGTGAGTGTATTAATGCGAAAATGACATGTCAAAAAGTTAATCTCCTGCCAGAAGATCTAAGTGGGAGAACACTTTAATAGATAAAATGTTATTACGAAAAACTGTTAAACGGAATTCATGAGTTTTTTTTATATTTTTTAATCGTATTATACTTTCGTCAAAATAATCGAAAAGAGTGAGCTTTTTGTTTGTAGGGATATAAAAAAAACTTTCATTTAACACACAAAAGATAGGAGAATAATTATAAAAATAGACAAAAGTTTTGTCAATCAATATATAAGATTTTGTCAAGGCTTTTTATTATATATATACGAGATAAAAGAAAAAAAGATATTTGTGTAAAAAGAAGTGTCTTTCTTTATGGAGACTTGTTGAAATATTTTATTTAATATTAACGCAAGAGAAACTTACTTTATACTTCTTTGGGTTTATATCAGTTGTTATTATTTATGAACTAATTTATTATACATAAGTACACATTACAATATTCTCAAAATATTGTTTTAATGCACTCATTGTTTGTATATTTTTCTTTATAAATGCATACATATATATTGCAGCACGACGTAAAAGACTATGTTATATGTTCAGGATATAGTCTTACAAATTACTTTTTACGTTCTTTATAAACAGACTTAGCGTGCGTTGAAAATATTTAAATCATTGCAAATATTATATTTTTCTACTAACAATTTACCGTTTTATCGTTAATATTAGGTACAGAACATATTTTAAAGTTTATACACAAACTGTGAATTGATTATGGAGGAGAACAGTTATCATCATTTCATTAAAGACGAAAATGAAGAAGAAATTACGATCATTAGAAGGTATGTATTAAAAATTGTGTTCACTTTCATATACTTCTAATTAATAATGGTCAAGTTTTATGACTATTAACCTTAGGAACCGATAGACTTTTGCATGGTAGTTTTACTTTAAAATGAGTGTGAATGAAAGTTTGGTTTTGATACCCATAGAGGGGACTGGTTATGATCAATGTTTTCATCTATTAGCTCTTATTATTCACAAAACAAGAGAAAATTAACTTTTTTGATTTTTACATGTTAGAATGCGTAGCTATATAATCTTTAGAGGGACTGGAATATGATATTTCGGTGATTTATCCATCCTTAGAGCGACCTTGGAAAAACTACCCCATAATATGAAAAACCCATACTTATGTTCATCCTCGCTACATTGCATATAATTTAACGTTTCGAAACTTTTCCTTTCAACAATCAATGTTGACTAGCAATAATTCTCAAAAAAGTATTGAGTTATTATTATTATTTAACCTTGTACGGATGCACTGGTAGATAGTTACAGAATCATACTTTCTAATAAATATTAATTGATTATGAGTTCCAACTTATGCATTTATTGTCTCTTTATACAATTTCACTGTAATACGTTTTTTCATATGAGAATTTAATGCCCATGACAACAATATTTAGGAGTGTGTACATCGAAAACCAAATAAACTAACTTTGCTACGCAAATATTATTTTTGGCATTTATTGAAATAAGGTAGTGTCGGCATTTGTGAGAGGGGGTGTCAAACGGAAGGAGTAAAAAGAATGACTGTGCAAATATATATTGAATAAATTTATTTTGATCATTTATTTAAAAAAAGAATTATCGGAAAAGAGATGATCATTAAAATTATTATCAAAAACAGCCAAACGTGTTTCTGTGTGTTTGCATTACTATTTATTAATTTCTATGCAAAATGATCTTGAATCATTTTAAGTTTATTTTGTAGAAGTAACAACAAACTAGAACGACTCGAGACATAATCGAAATCTTAAGAACCACCATGCAAAAACAACATCCGATTAAGTTAACAACTTAACTAATTATTAGTTTTCCTCAGAAACGAAACTTAAAAAGGCTTAGTACTATAAGTTTAGGTCTTTCAAAGAATGCAATTTAAGAATTGAAAGAATTTATTTTGCTTCTTATAGAGCATTTAGAATAAGATCAAAATACGTTTTTATAAGCTACTAACACACTACACTAACTATCTAATTTTGTGATATAAAGAAAACTTTGTATAATTTAAGCAGGTATTCAGCTAAAAAGAGAAGAATATAGTAAAAGTCAGTTTTAAAATTGAAACGCGCACAAATAGTGTCCACAAAAGCAGGGGACCTGTAGGAACATTGTCTTATATATGCATGCTTAACCCTTTATATGTCAATATTAAATATGTATTCTATATTTGGGGTCCAATACCGTATATGCTTCCAGAAACTGCAAGTTTCTGCTTCAAAATAAAAGTTAATGGTTAATACTTATATGAAAGGAAATTAAATTTCATTACATTTCAACATGTCTTATACCAACCTTTATGTGTAACATTTCAATGCTTACAACAGTGGTTTTTTTTTCAATGCTTACAAGGATTACGCAGATCAACTTTATAGAGATAAAGCTGGAAGTTTGTGCTTCGTAGATTTAACGTAGGTAGAATTAACTGGAACAGTTTTAACTGTCATTGGATAATATTTCATATTAAGATTGTATAGAATGTTATATTTTTGAGCATCGTTTGATAACCTCTTATTTCTCTTTTCGTCAAGGAAACGAAGTAATGAACTTTTTTTGACTATTGATAATAATTTCGTTAATTTTTTTGTACTTTCATTATTAAGATTTACTATTCGTAAAGACAGTTGACTGAGTACGATAAAAAATTAATAATTTACTAGCCTTGTCTTTTCTTCGGAATGTGTTTTAACCGATTGGCCTTCCATTTTTAGAATCGATTCACCAGCCCTGCAATGCATAATCAATATATTTTGATATTTAAAGAAAATTCTGATATTCAACAAATGATTATAGATTTCAATTCAAACAATTTTATTAATGATAAAAAATCAGCGAACGAAATAAAAGTCGGAAATGTTATTTTTTTACAAATGTTTAAAAGTGTTTTTCCAATCCTCTACATGAAAAACCTTTATGATAACGCAGATAAGCGCAATTATAAGATTATTAGCTCTATAGATTTTCTTAATTCCAAACAATTGCTTTCCTATTCACTTTTAAGTATAATTGCAAAGAATCTTTTTCTTCAGTACAAGATAAATTATTGTTGCATTGTCTTTATACAAACGAAGTATGAAACTTATCTTTACTTAATTTGCAGTGCTGTAATGGCGGCAATATAAACACAACAAACAAAAATAAATTTTCCTGCAATTGACCAAAGTATCTTAGGATAATGATATTATCATAATTTGCAGCTTCTTATTCTAATGACCCAGTGGCTTTTGTAAAAATATCAAAAGAAAGAAAAGAGAAAATCAAATGAATTTGTAACTACTAGTTACGTATTCTAAAAAAAGGAGAAAAAAAGGCTTCAGTCTTTTGGATTAAGATAAAAGAAACATAATGACATGCTGACGTCAATTACAATGACATGAGATATTTTTTTAAGTGAAAATTGTCAATATTCTGGCTAGCATATATATACACATGTAATATAATATATGTACAAATAAATGTGTAATTATTATACTTGTCATGTCCATTCTAAATTGCATCCCTGGCTTTCTTATTAAAATTTTCTAATTGAACTATTTGTCACTTCTACTTAAAATAAGAACAATTAGCTAACATAGCTTTCATTGTTTTATTTTGCGATCGGTCTTAATAGATTTGAATTAAAAAATCTGGTTGAAATAAGCTTAAAATATTATAATGAATGAGCAACTTAAACTTTACCTTTCGTAAGATATGTGTGTAAAGTGTTTAATTGCCATGTTGTCGAATAAGAAACACATGTCATTCTTGGTATTAACTTTATTTAAATTTTCGAGTGTAAGAATATACTTCATGTTTATTTTTCTGTAATTGCAAAAAATACACAACATAACCCTAAAAAATTAATACTCTTTCTTAGAATGAACCCTGCTCAAATCGTGTTAGCAATTTAATAGTGAATTATAAATTGATTTACTACAGTGTGAATTAAAAAAAATCCTTTTGAAACAATATAATAATTTGTTGTCAACAGTATATTCTATGTATCTTAACAATATTCGTTGATTGAAGAAGTATGTAAGATCCAATATATCACCATAATGATGATGACACTCCTTAACAACGCAATTTTTGTATTATTAATAATTATAATTAAAAATAAATCATGAAGACAAATCATCATGAAAAGTTTATAACTATCGCTCAACCATTTTTATTGGGTAACAGGGTAACGCAAAATGATCTCTTGATCAAAATGATATATTTTGCTTAGCTTTCGTTAATAAAAATTGTTGCGATTTATCAAACAGATTTAGAAAATCCTGACATTAAATCTAAAGGAATTCAATATGTGAACAAGGGGGCTATCAACACGAGGTTAGTGTAGAAGTTTTCTTAAATGAATCAATTCCTAAATTGTCTACACTACACATAAAATATTTTGCTTGAGAAAAAAGAACGTGCGGTTACATTTCACACAAAAAATAACAATTTTGCACACTAAATGATATCATTAAGTAATAAATTTAATTGCTAGCATGCTTTGATATAAAATAGACATTGACGCAAAAGGAAATAAAGTTGAAATTAATTCCAATTTAATTTTGGCAGATAAACGGCCAGTACTTTTAGGACATATTTTTTGTTGTTTATTATTCTATACTGGCTGCTGGGAGTTTTTCCTTTGAGTTAAGATTTACAAATTACTCAAATCCTAATTATAATTAGTGATGGTCAAGTTAATCCAGCCTAAGAACGTGCCTCTTTCATCATTTGCCAGAAATAAGACAAATCGGAAAGGGAATTGAAGTAGAAGAATGGATATTATCTATATATGAAAAGAGTAGATACTCTGTCAATTATTTCTGTACTAAATTTCTGTACTTAATTGAAATGAATTGATTCCGTTCTATGATCAAAAAATATGATAGACATAAATTTAAGTTAGACATAAGATTTTTTTAAATCTAATTTTATCTGTTCATATACTTGGTCTAAATCAATACTTAAGATCATTCATTTTTTTATTATTGTCATGATGGTAAAGAGCTTTCCAACTTATTTAAATTTGACTCTCAAATGCTTACAATTTAAGTGATTATAAGTGATTAACTTTGCTATAGTGGGTCTATTAAATATGTCACGTACTGAAAGATAGCATTATCGTTTAATAATTGATCCTTAGATTAGGTTTATTATGTGAAGAAAACTTGAGCTACGTGTTACAAGTTATTTAGTTAGTAATTTATTTAGAAAAAGATTAAACGTATTTATTTTTAACAAAACAGTGAAAAAGTAATCTAATCGATTCACTACTTAAAAACTACTTAAAAGCAATTTTTTAAGTATAAAAAGATAGGAGACCTAAATTTTAGAAATGAAACTTGCAGCCACGAATCGTTAATTTCCTCTGCCCTTATACTACCTCAATATTATTTAAACTCTTGCTTTTATCTAATATTTCAAAACATAATTACATGAATTACTGAACGTTCATTTGTCAGCTCTATTTTGCGCATATTATATTACTTTTATCATCTTTACTCATAGATCAGATCAATACCCAAGCGAAAATGTCGCAGAAAAGTCCAAATGGCCAGTGAGTGGTAAAAAACGGGGTCGACCAAGTGGAAAAGGTGCTGGTGCCAAGGAGTGGCTAGACAGCGAAATCTTTTTATTGATTGATTTATGGGAAAAGAAGGACATTCTATATAATACAAAACATTTGATGTATTACAACAAGGAAGAGAGAGATATTGCTGTCAGAGAAATTCAAAAGCATCTCAGTGGCCATAACACTGTTGCCACGCTAGATCAAATAACAGATAAGATGACCAACTTAAAATGTTATTACGGTAGCCAGAAGCGCAACATGGAGAACATGAAACTAAACGGTGGCAATGAAACATACATCAGTCCTTGGAAATTCTTCAACCATTTACAATTCTTAAATGGACATTTCTTACAGCGGACACCGACCACTAGAAGAAGATACATAGTAAACCCTCATGCGCAAATTATTAATAACAACAATAATAATAACGACAATAACATCAATAAATCAAAAGTCACAAAGAAGGAAATGGATCATTTTCATCACCAACAGTTTCCATACGAAGATTCGAATGTTCCTACGAAAGTCACCATGATCGATCCATACATAATACATCAACCAAAAGCTTCAATGGTCGACCCATATACCAAAAGTTATGGTGGCTCACCTCATGAAAAGACGTACGTTAATGAAAATGAGAGTGGCTATTGGAGCGATTCTAAAGCAGCAAATTCAGCTTCATATTCACCACCTTACACCAATGGAAATGATAAAAATAAATCTCCGCCATACCAAACACCGTTATCAACCTATCATCAACAGACATCATCTAAACACGATGATCAAGGGCCCGAATTGAGTCCAAGAATCAAGTCCGAGGATGACTGCTTTTGTGAACTTATTTGTAAAATGTTAAACCAGGTACCAGAATCTGAAGAGAAAGCAATGCTTCGATTGGAAATGCAAAAGAAGGTAATTGCTTTGCGTTATCGATCGTGAGTCAATTGTCAATTTATAAACAGTCAAGGAATAACGAGAAAGAGAAGATAACACTCATTTCTTTGCAATTGAACTCATGATGAAGTATTAATAGTTGACACATATTTCCCTCCTATTTGCCATTCAGTACAAATGAGCTTACCCATAAGTAATAGTTTTCTGAAATATTTTAGGTCCCTCAGGAGTCAAACGTTTGATGTCTTTGAAATATCCAATAATATCATATTTTTATATAAACTTTTTACGCAGTTTTGAACGAAGAAAAAGTGTACATTATCGTTTTTTATAAATAAACTCTAGATTATCTAGATTACGTAATATTTAGTCTACTTTGTACAAAGTTTTATAGATCATTTTTATAACTATCATATAATTTCTGGCAGTATTTCTTCAAAATAATGAAAATAGTTTTCTTTTGTCGAATGAATCTTTGTGAAAATACTTTAGAGGTGGTCATTTTCGCGGGTATTTAATCACAGGATTTCAAGTCTTTAAACGGTTTTAGTCCACCTTTTATTTCTGAATTATTTCAGACTAAAAACTCAAACTACTTTCTTAGATCGGGTCATCAGTTGACGTTACCCCCTACCAGAACCAGAACCTTTGGTACACACTCCATAAGTTTTATGGGTAGTCTTTTATAGAATCGTTTACCGAAAAAAATTAAAGATTCTATATCAATCAATCAGTTTAAACATCGACTTAAATATCTCTCAAGCAGATGCTGCAGCTGTTCGATTTGTTGTCAGTAATTTTATAATCTGTATGATTGTATACATAAGTTGGTTTTTATTAGTTTATTTAAAAAAACAAACTATTTTGTAAATTTTCAACCAACACGAAATAAATTAACTAAAAAAAACAACAGGATGGGAAGTTTCAAAATAATTTGATGATTTACTCGGTACTTCACAGATCAACAGAAACAATTATTATACAGCTTCCATAAAAAAACAAGTTGTTGAAAATGTTCTAATAAACTTTTCCTAATATACTGAAATTTTTAATAAACGCTCAGTTGTGTCCATATACACCCCAGATTTGAGGACCATATACCTTTAATCTGCCTGTTTGTGGAAAAGCAGAAACTTTGTATGAACACTCCAAATATAACACGTGATAATGGTCCCCATAACCTCTTCATCATTATTTCATAAATCACATTCGCAGCATTAAATTAAAATTAAATTTTTATAATCTTTTTATATTATTTTCCCGAAAGTTCACTTTCAGTTGAAAAACCATTTTCTAACTGAAGTTTATTTCCCAAGGTTTTTAAGTGGACAGAAACTTTCGCAAGTGGCAAGAGCAAGCGATCTTTTATATTTTTAAGCTTTATCGAGTACCGTAAATGCTCGAATTAGCGCCCGGGGCGCTAAATCGAGCATTTACGGTATATAACAGAACTTTTTTATATCATCAAGTTTAATTTTCTACTTCCTACTCCCACTCACAGTCATCGGTTTCTAAAATCCGAACAAATCTTTTGTGATGAAAAAAAGAATTTCGCACTTTTTATAAAAAGCTATTAATTTGAAAATTAGGAACAAATGCAAATTAAGAAAAAATATACAGGCAAAAGAACAAAAAAATCATTTAAAAATCATTCTGAACATATTTAAATAAATTCTATTACTTCATGGATAAAAAAGCGAAAAATAAAGACTAGGGTTTTAATAGCGCTAAGGAGTGTTGTTACCCAGGAAACTCTAATATACAATTTTAAGAAAGTAAAGCAACAAATTTTGGTAATATAAGTTTTATTTTCCAAATAAATATTTACATTTCTGTTTAATAATATAAATTTACAAAAAAAAAAAAAAAAGAAAAGAAAAAAAAGAAGATTCTCAGATTCCTATACATGCTTTTTAAAACAAATTGGCAAGGATATTTGGGCAGAGTAGGTATTTAAAATAGTTAAGAAACTTGCCAAGGCATGATAATTGCACTCGTTTTATATCATGATCAGTTTATATCAGTGTCAATGTTTTACCTCAGAATTCCAGGATAGGATTTCATTGACATCTTACGACATAGGGTATGATGTCAGGGGGTCAAAGCGTATTCCTTTATTTTACTATTCATAAACAGTTTTTCAAATTGAAATGTATTATGATATTAAACCTATAAAAATGCACGAATGTCAACAATTATCGAGAAAACGAAATTATCGAAACCATAGCAGTGAGATTAAACATCGAAACTTTCATATCCATGCAACTATTAATCACGTCTTTATCACCTCATGCCATAAGGGAACGGTCGAGCTCTCGTTTCATATCGTTGTAGATCGAGATTTGGGTCGAGAAATCGTAATGCGCGACCGTGTTTGTCTCCAGTAAAAAGATCCTCTTTTATAGCATAGTCTTTTCGATAGTCCGTTTTAAAATCTACATCATTGCGCATAGCTGCTCTCCAATCATCCTTTACAGCATAATCGGATTCGAATCGATTTTCTTTATCTAGAAATGCTTGCCGTTTATGCATCAGGTTAAAATTATCTGACCTATGGGGTTAATGAACTTAATATCAGTTCTATCAGTACTTAATTTAAATATTAAATAGAACTGTGAAGATTTATTTTTAGGACTTACCTCATTCGATTTTCGAATATTCTTTCACGTTCATTGAGTTCTCTTTCTTTCTCTATGAAACAGAAATAACCACCACAGAAAATATAAAAATATGTCCACTAAATTCTCATGTCATAAAATGTTATTTGAGTAAGTTAGTTTGCGAGCCCAAAAAAGTAAAAAAACCACTGATCAAATAAATGTAAATAAGATGTTTTTAGAAGAAAGGCCAGGAAAAGCAAACACTTTGTCGTTACTTTCTTTCATTAATAATGCCTTAATCCACGTTAAGCAACGTTAAAATGTTACAGCTTTGGGTTTGCAACAAAATCATCTACTCCGTTGATTCTCCGATAATATATCTAAGCCAACACCTTCTCGAAAAAGGTCATACTTTATTACTGTGTATTATGCCATGCATTATAAGGTGTAGAAGAAAGCATTTGCAGGCAATTCAACTGAAATTGGCTGCTTATAATACTTATACTTATTGAGACATTATAAAAAATCTTTATTGCTATAAAGAAAGATTAAAGAAGATTTGTAACACACTTTTGGAATTAAAGAAAATTTGCTTAACTAATGAGAACATAAATTACACAAAAACTTACTTTGCAGTTGTTTTTCTTTCATTTCCAAGTTTAATGACCATTTCTTTAATTCTTCTTCTTTCTGTTTCATTGATTGATCACTATAAAAACTTGGACTAAAAAAATATAAAGTTTATATGTCAAAGGTTTCCGCAAGAATTTAGCGTGGCAATTTCTATAAAAAAACAACAACGAAAAAAACAAAACAAATACGAAATCAAAAAGCAAAGGCACAGAACAAAGAGATTGGAGTCTTATTTAGAAATAGATATCTGTAAAGAATCACAGAATGTTGAAATGGAAAAACTTTGGAAATGAAAGCTTTCTTCTTCTCAATTATGTAATCAATATTGGAGCGAAGTTAGACCCCAAGGTGAAATTTCTCCTATTTCGATCAAACTTGACACAATAACATGTGCTCTAGGGGCTCAGTTAAGTTTTGTATGCACTCCGGATGATCCAAAATGGGAAAGTAGATTTTTTTAAACCCCTGTCACATGATCACATGTCCCCTGTCTACCATAATCAGAAGTCGAGAAATGTAGACATCAAAGTGCATACGAAACTTAACTGAGCCCCTAGAGTATGAATCGAACCAGTATTACCAGAGTAATGGTGAATGTTATAGTTTTATTTTATCTCAAATATAAATCGACACTTTCGACAGTTTTGGGCAAATTTGGCACCAACGGGAAATTGCTCTCTGAAGGTTTTAAAATTACGTTTTATGCAATATGATAAAAATCCTGGTATGAACTCACCAAACACTCTTTACAAAAAATATTAAATTAAACTTGGGCAGTACAAACCTGTCTTGAAATGTTGGTTTAGCGTTCCTTGAAGGGTTCAAAAAATCTTGTATTCCTTGACAGTTTAGAATGGATTCTATCGACGGCCTTTTAGATTCCTAAAAAAAGCAACAAAAGTTTTGACGTGTAAAGTTGTACTGTGAAAGAGCAGCTTAAAAGATATTAAACACCAAGTAAATAATAGACAAAAGTGTGCTTGAAATTTGATTAGATTTGAAATTTTACACATTTAGATAATGCGTGTTGAAAAAGTGAAAATGAAAATGTGTTTTTGTAACAGAATTAGTGTCATAAAGCTTCTATTTATCAAAAAAGTTATTTAATCTTACCGTTACTGTTAGCATTTGTGATATAGTGTGTTGCAATTCTTTACTATAATGTGATGGAAGCGGTCGGTAATGCCCATCTTTAATCTTCATCGAAAGTAATTTTTGATTGGCTGCAAGAAAAGGTGGCATGAGCGCACATAACTCGTATATAAGACATCCTAAAGACCAAATGTCAGACTTCTGGTTATAATTTGATCGATTCACAAGTTCCTAAAATAAAAGTTTAGTTGGTGTTATAGACATAAAATTTGATTTGCAATAAAATTTAGTTTGGAGCATCTTTCAGAAAAGAAACACGATTTAACTACCTTAAGGGAAGAAATTTTCGCGGTTTTTGGCCTAATCCGCGAAATTAAATTCCGCGAAATCTAAATTTTGCTTTTATATTCCACTGTTTAGTTTGAAAGACTTAAAAAGAGGTATTGTTATTGAATTTGATCTATTTATTGTGTTAAATTTCTTTTCTGAAAACTGTTCATCCGCGAAATTAAATTCCCTGAAATTTTACAAATTGGCCTATCCGCGAAATTAAATTCCGCGAAAATTTCTTCCCTTAAGGTAAATTTGGGAAAAAAATAAAAACATTACATACCGGCGACATATAATACGGTGTACCAACAAATGTCTTTGCAAAACTTGTGTCATGATGCAAAACTCTTGCCAAACCAAAATCTCCAAGTTTACAATTATTATAGGAATCAAGGAAAACATTGGCAGGCTTCAAATCTCGGTGAAGGACAGTACTTCCAGCTTTGGAATGACTATGACATTCGTTTAAAGCAAGTGATAGCTGATACAAAGCTTTCCATACAAATGATTCATCTACAAATTTCCTTAAAAGTAGATATATTGTATTTACCTAAATATTCCAATGACAAATTCTAAATATATACATACAATAGTCCGAGAGACCTGGGGTCACCCGCCAAGCTAAAGCTCGAGTTTGTGCCATGGATGAATGGGAGAATAATCAACCATCCTCATAGCATTTCCCATTTGTGAAAAACATATGAAGGTTTTATGTATTATTGTATTGTTAAACCAATAAAATAATTAATAATAAACTGCAATAGCTCCATTTTTACTTACATTTTCTGACATCTTTTTACGTTCTTAAACTTTTTAGTTTTTTATCCCCTCTGTTCTAGCCCAAAATAAAATGCTATACACACAGACAATATTATCCTTTTATATAACAAATATAATATAAATATCTTAAAAATTAGATCGATACACGATCTTTGATTTGTAAAAATTCCTTACTTTTCCTTCCGATATTTTAGAATGAGACCTGCCAAATCACCACCTTCACAATATTCCATTACAATGTAGATTTTGGTAGCTCCTCTGTCAATAATTCTATCATGGTAACGTACAATATTAGGATGCTTTAGTTCTCGTAAAAGATTCACCTCTGACACAAGAAATTTCTTTTCCTCATCAGTCATAGTACCATAGTCAAGTTCTTTCCACACTCTTATCTGATTAAGAAATACATAATGTTATAAATCAAATGCGTGATGTAAGAAAGTAAAATCAGACATTTCTTTGCAAATGATAAGTTATATGAAAGGTACACAGAGCTGTGTTAAATCAAGGTCTAGAAAAGGTGTATCATTGCAAACTACAAGCTACATTAATCTTTTGCAACTTCTTCTTTAAACACAATTAAATAATTATTAATAATTTCAAATTTTTATAAATTAAATAATTCAACTGACCCAATTCCAATAGGATTATTGCAACATCATTATCTTGAATAAGTATTATCAAAAAAGCCCAGAAATAGAAGTATTTTTAAAAATATATTTATACTCCTCATCCCTCTCCCGAATAACAAGATGATTTACTTGCTTAAGGTCATACTTACAGATGTATAATAATACACATATATTTTATATTGTTTTATTAAATTTAATATCTATTCACCCTCTGTAAAATGGTAATTATCTCTGCTTATTATTTTGATGAAATACTATATTAACAGTCAATCCAAATTCTAGTACAAAATGGGAAGAAAATGGAATATGAAAACATCTTACCTTTCCATCTAATTTTCTTTTAATTTTTTTACAAGTGCCATACGACCCACTTCCAATGGTAGAAACAACTTCGTATTCATCTAGTTTATTTCCAGGCATAATATTTTTTCTTTTTTCTGCCTAATTAAGAATTTGTATTATATATACATATAGTAAATATACACTTTAGATGTCTGATTTTGTTGTATATAATTAATCAATTATGTATATTAATAATATTAATATAACACTTTATAATATATAATATATATATATATACCAGTTGTTGTCAAGCAACTTTTTTCGTTTACCAAAAATCTAATGTAGGAGTGCATTCAAATGGTCAGTAGAACAGTGCTCAGCAATCAGCGAAATACCAATCAACAGGAGGCCTATCTGGATATCAGAGCAATCATGGACTGATGATTCAGCTATGTAAATTTTTGACACTAAATTCCAACATTAACATAAAACTTGTCTAAATATTGGATATTTTCAACATCACTATTTTTCGCAAACTTTCTAATGAAATCTAATGAATTTGAATAATAAAATCTCAGTACTTTATAAATCCTATATAAATCTATTTGTTACACTTACAGTACCTATATACCTATAAAATACCAGTCTGGTGTTGTTTGCTGGGCTAAAGCCCAAGCTGTGTTATTTTTATTTTATTTTTTTGCAAACAATGGTACAAATATAAGTTGAGTAAGAGCATAGACTAATTATATATATATTTCTTTTAATCAAATTTAAAAAATGCCTTTATAACAACTCATATCAGCTTTCCAAATCTACCAACTCCATCAGAATTGCATTAAGAGTTAAGCATTTAAGAGTTTTAAAATCGAAAATCTTTAATAAAAGTTTTCATTATCCTGTTTGTATATCAATTCCTACAATTTGATTTTCTAGTTGAATTTTAGGATTATATACCTCATTTTCTTCACTCATTTGCAGAAGAAATTTTGTTTTGTGTATGAAGGAAAAAAATTACTTTTGGCAAGAAGAAATTTTGCACTTGCCATTTCAAAAGATGCGCTATCTTTTTTGAGTGTGCACTCAAAATGACACATGGGGAATTCCCTAAATAAAAACAAATATTATTAACCTCCTGAACAGAAGGAATGAAATTCCCACTTTATTTTGCATGTAAAACGTTTTGTATAGACAGATTTCTGTGTTTATATATAAGTGAAAAAACGGATGCAAAACAAAATGTGTTGGTTACCATTTTGTAAACCTTTTTTTTGCAAAATCCAAACTAGAACAAGCTGTGACTTACAATAAAAAATTATTACCATGGTGAAATATTGTAGTGCCGGTTCTATTCGTACTTCACCATGCTTTCATTCAGCACTACTGCGGGCATCCAGGCACTTATTCACAGTGCAGAGCAAAGTTGTACCACCCACATATTAAGTCTACGGTTAAACTTTCTAAAAACAGACTTTGTGTTCTCCTATATATATATACTTGCCGTAATAGATCTACATTTAGAATTTTAAAAGGTTAAATAGACTCAATTCTTGCTTTCAAACTCTCTTAAGGAAAAAAATGTTTCAAACTGAAGGAAAGAGAGAACACATTTTTTGAATTTTCTTTTATTACTTCCATGCAAATATTTTCCCAATAAATGCAAATATATATATATATATATATATATTCTCATTTTCCAATTTATGCTAGTTTAGTTATGAACACAATTTATAATGAAACTGGCTAATCCAAAAAAAGGATTTGTGATCAGTTAGAGAAAAACAGTTGACTGTTACTTTTGTAAAGTTTTCATAGTTAAGTCTCTTAAATGAGTTTTGAAAACAAAGAATTGTGACAAAAATGAGCCTCTTTTATTCAAACAAAAATAACAGACTTTAGTAATAAAAGAAAGCATAGACTAGAATTGGTATATATATACTTTTATTAAAAATAGCGAAATCAAATTCTATAGCGAGGCAAATAAAAATAAACCCATAAAATGTGCTTTTATTAAATGATCTTTAAAAATGCTTGTCTCCATGGAGTTTTACTAAGAAAATATCAGTTTCAATGCCATTTTGATGTCAAAAAATATGTGTTATAGTTAACAAAAGGAAAATAATAAATGGCCAGTGGTCAGTCTATGATTTTCTTGCAAATATTTACAAAATACTTGCAAACATTTCTGCACCAACTGCTTCACAAGTGTTTTTCATTTCATAGTAAGTGACATAATGTTTGCATATTCCCAATATTTCTCAGTATTATTTTATATATATAACAACTGAAATTTGAAGAAAAGAGAAAACATCCTGGTGCACATCCCTTATATATATAATATATCATTCTTTATGAAAATTATAAAGACAACAAAGTTTTTAACTCATCACGTATATATATATATATATATATATATATATATACTTTATTGGGCAACTAGCCTTATAGAGCCTTATAGTTTTATCCTTTTCATACAATAAAAGTTTTTGTTGTTAAAGGGATTCCTTCAAATTTTTAATATAAAAAGATTATTATTATTATTAATATTAGTGTCTAGAAATAAAATAAAATAATGTATATACATAACTAAGCTGCAAAAAATTACTAATTTTCCAGCCAAACTTATAATAACAAGTTCCAATTACACCTCTGTCCGTTGATTTGTTGGTATGCACGAAGTTGAGAAATTACAAAAATATATATATATATATATATATATATATATATATATATGCATACATGAAAAATAAGAAGGCAGGCTTAAGAGGCATTTTTTGTGCTCATCCGCCAGCCGCTTGTTTAAAAAAGGGCAAAAATTGTGTTTGTAACACCTGAAATGATATTTTTGCTTTATTGCTTGCTTTTTTTTGTAGAAATATAGTTAAAAGTCCCAAAAATTTAGTAATTTCGTGAAGATTGGTTGTAGGATGGAGGTAAAAATTTTCATGGATAATATCTTGTGAACTATATATATACAAACTATTTTGGAAAATGGTAAAAACTGTCATCAATTAACTTTTTAAGATCTATAGCATATCTAAAAGAAAATTCTATGCATGAATCCCTTAACCTTAACTAAATATTAAAGACCAGACCTTTGATCAGGTTATACTGGTTATTAGAACAAGAAAGTATATATACTGATACATTAGTATTGCAAATTGAAAATATTATATATATTTAAAAAAACATAAACATAATGAAAAAGATAAAATATAAATAGATGATCATAAATGAAAGATGAGAACATATATATATACAGTAATAAGTTAAAATCAATATACAACATGTAACGACGGATTGACCGTTTTGCGTTGTATCAACAGTTTTTTTAATTTTCTGCCCGCGCAAAAAAGTCAGTGTAATATCCACACGAAACTAAAACCCCCTTCGTATGTGTTATTTGCAAATCCAGACTGACCGTTTTAGCGAAAAGGTCAACTAAGCTAAAAGAGGGTCAAGAAGAGAAATCACAGCGAGCACAGCTAAAGCAAAAAGAAAAGATGAATTTGATTTTTGATCCAGACCACCAGACATTAGACGAGATGGTTGATATGTGTATGTCATATGCAGTATGTAATAAAAATGATAGAATTGATTTGGTTTGTCTGTACATGTTTTTATAATAAAAACATAGTGCTTTTTTGTTTTTTTTGAGTCAGTTGATCTGACATGTCATTCTTAGCAATGTTTTTTTAACATGTTGAGAAAGGAATCCTGACATAAAAAATTATCAATTCTCAGATTATAGAGAAAAACAAACGGAAAACCAAATTAGATAAAAGGTACTCTATGAGAAGATATACCATGAATTTTTCAAATTTTAAATAATATATATGCATATGTATCCGTGCCGTGGCTTTACTATATTTTGAACGCGTACCTTATTTTGAACGTATGTAAACAAACATCTTTACGAGTCTGTAACTTACAACAATTTCATCTACCAACCTATACAGCAAACTAAAATATGTGATAGCAAGATGCAGATGTCGTGATTGTGCGCAGAACAATTATTATTTTGATATTAAATGATCAAATAATTAGATATGCGTTCGTCGTACACATTGATCAGTTGACATCTGTCATTTGTATGCTACTCAAATGCCATCATGGTTTTATTATTATAAATGTGTGTATTAAAGCCTTATTTTAATTAAAAGATTAAGGCAAGATTTCCATTACACAGCATTACTTATGGCATCCACTTTATACAAACTGAATAAAGATTATAAATAACGAGAAATAGTGCAGTGTGTACAGACCCTTCATGTTATTTCACTTGCTTGTTGATGTTTGACGAGCATCAGCCCACTCGTTCGTTGATGTTTGACGAGCATCTGTCTTGTTGCGCGAGTCTCTTGGGAGCTCCAATTTAAATGCACGAACAAACATAGTTTACAACAATCTTTCTTGATAATTTTTGGTTTGTTTAACAACCCATACGGTTAGTGGAATATACGTCACATAAAAAATGTAAGTCTGCTGATTGGTTTGTTTACATACATTCAAAATAAGGTCTGTGTTCAAAATATGGTAAATCCACAGTATATATTTGAAAGAAAACAACAATTTGTTTTAAGTAGAACATGTTTTGACATACTTATGTCATCATCAGCTATAACTTAATACAATATTTTGTGTCAATATAAATGTTAAGATAAATCTCTAGACAGTAATAAAAGTTAAAAATTATTTTACAGTGTCTTGTAGGACTGTTTTGTAAAGACCAGATGATTGGGAGATGTGTCCGTACCACATAAGTTTGCGGGTCTTTGTAGGGTCCAATGCTTCGCTCAATCCTATTTTTGAACTGAGGGCGATGTTTTTGTTGTTGCAAATGGTGTTCAGTTTGTTGAGTCCCGTTGTTGTTTGGGCAATTTGTGAGAGTATTTCTGGTTTGGATCCTTCGTCTGACACAATTGTTCCCAAATATTTGAAACTGTGGACTGTTTCAAGCTTTTTGTTGTTGACTTTGATGTCAGTGTTGACACCGTTGGTGTTGTTGGTCATCAATTTGGTTTTCTCTGCACTGATTTGAAATTTGTATAATATGGAGGCTGTATCCCAACGTTTGATCAGGCTTGCAAGTTCTTTTTTTCCTAAAGGTTGGTGATTGTTCTGCTGCCTATGCTGACTGATCCTTCATGCTCTTCCAGTCCATCAGTCATTATTCTTTCCAAGAAGACATTGAAGAGAGTGGGAAGAGTAAACATCCTGGTTTCAATTCAACGTAGTTCTAAACCAGTCCCCAATGCTGTTGTTGAAGTAGACGACACTGGTGGCTTTGTCATAGAAGTGTTGTATCAGTCTGATCAAGTTGGCGTTGATGTTGTACTTGTTCATGGTAGCCCAAAAAGTTGCATGCCATACTCTGTCAAATGCCTTCTTAAAGTCAATGAAGGCATGGTAGAGGTCTTGTTGATGTTGGTGATATTTCTCACAAAGCAGTCTCAAGTTGAAGATTTGTTCAGCTGTGCTCCTATCTAGTCTGAAACCTGTCTGATCTTCAGCAATGATATTTTCTGCTTGTGGTTTCAGTCTGTTTAGTAGGATCTTCAACATGACTTTGCTGGGGTGACTAATCAAGCTGATGGTGCGATAGTTTTGACACAACTCAGGGGCATATCTAGGAGAAAAAAAGACTTATTTTTAAATATAAAAAGAGATTTTTTTTTTAATAACACTGTATCTCCAAAAAAAAATCGCACTCGCTTACACTCACCTTAAACATTCAAAACATATTGCTTTATTAAGCTATTCAGTGTAAAAAAGTTGTTAAAGTAGTTAACTTGCGTTGATTGTTTCGGCTAATATCAAGCCTCTTCAGTATGTCTAGGAAGTCAAAGATTCCAGACATAGACAATCAGAACAAAAATAGAATGAAATTACGAGGATACGTAAAAAGAAAGATTTAAAGTAAGATAAAGATGAAGAACATTTTCAGAAGAAGTGGAAGGGACCTTTTTTTTGAAAAAATAATAAACTGTTCTAGATGTTAATCCTTTTCTAGATATAACCTATTTGATGGATTTACTTTGCCTGACATAATTGTACTTGAACTTGAAGTATTCTTTTTTTACTCAAACAAGGTGAATGAGTATTATGGGAAGTACTCATCACAAGAGGAACAAAATGATTTGGAAAAAAAGAAGTAGATGTCGAAGATATCAAAACAGAAAAATCACGACGACAAAATAAAAAATTTATCTCAGAAAACTGTGAACTACTTTATCAAGGAGAAACCAATTTATTAAATACACACCTATATTTGATATCTCCAAAATCTGGATAATAAACACAAATATTAGTTTTCATAATTTCCCAAAAGGCTAGTATGCATACAAAAGAAGTCCAAACATTAGCAGATCATATGTTAATAGCCTCTAATTCAAGAAATTTTACAGAAGACAAACTTTGTGAATTAAATGCTGCATCAGACAAAAAAAATTACTAAAACAGATCTTATAGAAAAAGAATGTCCAAATTTTTAGAAAATATTTCAAGAAAGAGATTGGCATAAAATTCAATAATCGAGTTAAAAAATAGTTTTATCGAACGCAATGACATCAATGCATGCTGATATAGAGCAAAACAAACTTCTATTTAAATTCCTTTCTTTATGAAACTCAAGCTTTAGAGCCTAACTAATTGAATATTCAGAAAGAACCTCTTTGTTTTGATAAGAAACACCAACCTTTTGAGTTTTGTTATTGTTTTGATCTGTGAAGATGAGAGTTACTTTTGGGAAATGGCTGCTAAATTTGACAGTTTGTGTTTTGTAAATGATGGTTTTATATATATATTTAATTAACTTGACTACTGTCTGAAAAATTGGTGCCTTTTATAAGAAAACATCATTCTATATATATATGACTAATAAAGGAAAAACACTTTTATTTTACTATAAATGTAGTAAAATTCAAACCATGCTTATTGCTTTATCTTTTATATGAATAAATGTTAGCTATACTGATAATAACTTTGATCATAATGTAGTTTTGGAGACATCGAGAAGGGTGCTATGTTGTGAAAGTGACAAAGTCAACTTTATAAATAAAAAAGCTTGTGGCTGCATACTTCTTCCTTTATTATATTATATTTATTGGAAATTTAAAAATTTAAAATGAGTACATAACTGTCAGTTTCACGCTCACGCGATCAT
>JAUEKX010221931.1:0-36817 GCA_031834005.1 Dendronotus venustus
GAGTCAGAATCTTCATCTTCGTTTCCCGGGTAATTGTCTGGTCCTTAACAAAAAAACAACAAGATAGAAATGGTGTAACGCATTGGAAACAAGAACAAATTATATACAATTTGTATTGCAGTAGTAGAATACAGTACACTTCCAATAACTCAAATCTCCCAAGGGACCAAGGAGATTGTTCGAGTAATCGAATGTTCGAGAGAACATAGTAGAGGGTTCAAGGGAAATTCAAAAACAGTTCGAGTTATAGAGAATCTATGATACTCATTTCTATGCACGCAACAATCACCAATCAATACTTTTTTCTCACATTCTTATTCTCTTTCTGTTAGGTTCAGCTATTGCAGTCTTAGTGTAGCATTATGCTAATGTGTCACAGTTTTTAGCCTTATCATTACGGCCGTTATTCTTACAAAATCGATGTTATGCTTATAAGAGAACTATAGAATTTTCAAGTTTAAACTCTCACCTTTATCAAAGATCCTTCTCTTCGTTGAAAATTGAATGGAGTGAGGGTTAGTCGGTAAAGCACCTGTTGATAGTCGACCTCCTCGTACTTGGTCTGGCGTGTTTGGACCTGCTCGTGCGTTCGTTTGTGAGACACCACGTTGGAATACAGCAGTGGATGAACTATTTTGTTATGAGAACAAAAACCGTTATGGGAATTTAGTACAAAAGTCTCTAATTCTCGTTTGAATAAAAGAGGCATATTCTTGTCTCCATTCTCCGTTTTCCAAACTCGTTTAAGAGACTTTACTATGAAAACTTTACATGGTCTCGAATCGGATGTTAACAACCTCGTAACCCTTTAAGTACAAGGTGTCGAGTATACTTCTTCATGCATGCCCGAAAGCGAAACAATAACTAGTTGAAATGTACGGAGCAGAGAGGTGGGCATGCGCTAGAAGAAAAATAATTTGGATATTGAACCAATTTCTTGGCACGTAAAGGGTGAAAAACAACGTTCAGCGGTTTGAATCTAGGGGAAGAGGCCGAAATATTACGAAAAGAGATGAAATTATTAAGTTTGTATTCCCAGTATTAATGCAACAGGATGCTCTAGCAGACACATAGTCGATCGATTCGAATTGAAATAAGCAGTGTGACTTTTGTCCTTCTATTTTTTATTTCATCTTTTGCTTTGCTAATTCTACATATTACAAATTTAACGAGCAACTTTCAGCTTGCACGCGGGTAGCGCGGCGACAAAAAAAGGTTGGAAAGATATGCAATTGAGATTCTCGTGATGAATTATCGGAATGTCTTATAAATAAATCCTATTTACAGTAGAGTAGATGCCTCACCTTCTACGTATCGACTCGTTAACAGCTGCAGCGGTTGCTTCCGGATAGAGGTCCGAATTGTTTGGTGATGAAGGCATCGAACTGAAACCTGAATGTGACTTACTTCGTGTTTGAGCTCCTATCGTTGCCTGGAGATATAAAGAGAAACAAAGAAAAGCGTGATGTCAAGTAACAATTCTTCAATGGGGGAAAGTACACTAGCGATAAATGAGATGTCTCGGGCTATTGGACTTCCTTACCAAAAAGAAATACTTCGGTTAATTGGCACATTCGGTAAGTGGGACAAATTTATTTGGCCCCTTGAAAGTGCCAATTGATGGGGGTATACTGTATGTAATGAAACACGAGATACCTATGCACCTTGTTCTAACCGATAAGTGTTCCACCTCTACCATTGATGACTGAGACCCGTATGAAAGTGAAATAAATGCCTGTGGAGGAGAGCGTTTTTCACAAGAAATACCACAACTACGATTGATCTTATTCTCCTCTTGAGAGCTTTGACTAGTCGCTCTATTGTTTTAAGTACGCTGTTTTGTTTCTTTTACATTATTTCTAATGGTAGTAAACATGTTTGATTTCGCTGAACTTTTTTTTTGAGGGAAGACGATAGTTGTAATTCTGTGCAAACATTACATACTAACATTCGCGTGACGAATCTCTCGTTCCCGCGCGACAATCACGATGACTTACTTTCACGGTGATATTATTGACAACCTTTTTCGCCATATCCGCTATTTGTGGGTAAGGATCTACTGATAAATTTAACATCACCTGAAAACAAATTGAAAACAATTGAAACAAAAATGACGTCTTAAAAATGATAAATTAAAAGAAGGTAATGCTTTTACACGTTCAATGCAAAAAAACAAAAAAACATCTTATCTTCAACTTTTGTTTGTTTTGATCATTATATATAGATTTTCGTTCGAAAGAAAATACGTCATCTTTACTTGAATAGCAAGCCTATCATACTGCAATGATAATTACCAAATCGAAGAAAATGTCAGTTTTAATTGGATACACTAAAATTACTATAAATACCCTATAATCAACAGTTTCGATTTAAAAAAAATTCTTGTTACTCGAATACCATACTAAAAATGACATTCTTTCGAACGAACATTTATAATAATCGTTGCAGAATACTATCGGAATAAAAATGTTTTTGTGTCTCTCAGATAAACATGGTAATGAATATGTCATACGAATAGTAAATATGATACTTCTTTAATATCGTATGTTACAACTCATCTTCGCATACCTTCCATACACGAGTATAAACAGTCTCGTGTAAAGTGGATGTAGTGGATGAACCACTGATTGTCCTCGGTGGTCTCAGATACATCCCACTTTCGTTGCTATCCAACGAACTGCTTTGACTATTCTGTCGGCTGTGTCCAGTACCTTAAGTAAAAAATTATATATAAAAAACAAAATATATGTTTCAAAATTGTCTTCGAAGTTCAATTATTCTTTAATATCAATGTTACAAAAAAATAAAAAGACCTGCTTAACAAAGCTTCGAAGTATTGGAAAAAATTATGATTTTGCTCTAAAAACATTTCTTTATGAGAGCAACTCTTAACACGAGAAATGGTATGCCATATCAGACAAAATGGTATACCATACCGGACAAAATGGTATACCATACCGGACAAAACAATGTCGAAAAAAACATATTCTCATAGGACAAAATTTGTCATTTCGAAAGATTTCATGTAATGTTTAGCAAACCCATAATACTTTTATACTAAACTTTTAAATATTTTAATCACATGTAATCTTGTCCCTAGAATTTAGCTTGGAATATTTGGTTGGGTCACAATTTTCTTGAGAAAATATTTGGTCGGACATTGTTTTATCTAATAAGTTAGGATAATATGGAAGCTTACTTGGTGTTCTTGGCACTTCCTTGGATGATTGGTGTTTCTTCATTGCAATGTTATCTGGAGCTGTCAAAAAAGCAGAATCACTGCCTTGCGGCACTAAAATCCACCCTATAACAAGGTGAACAGGTTGGTCTTTTTTATGAAAAACAGGTAACCAGAATACTTTAAGCGAACCTAATTTCCCCCAATTTCATGCTCTTGATTTAACACCAATCTACGCTAGACGGAAAATGGCACAAGGTTCCGCATTTTATTATTACCAATGTCTAAATGCCGCTCGCTACGTCATTATTCCGTCTACCCGAGATTATGGAAAATGTTAAAAGGTTCCGCATTTTATTATTACCAATGTCTAAATGCCGCTCGCCACGTCATTATTCCGTCTAGCCGAGACTATGGTCTTTAGAAATATTCAATCAGAATAGATGACTCTTCAGTGCTTTACATAAGTTATATATATTCATAAGGTTACCCAACACTTATCTAACAACCATATCTATCGAATTAACAGCGACATGGACGTGGTCAGTCACACCTGGACTCAAACCAAATCTTTTATCATATAGTTCCATGTTTAAATATTAATTAAAATAACATATTAACTTTTGCACTGGGAATAGGCTAGTGAAAATTCCCTCTTCCTATGAGGTTTTGACCGGGTCGTATTTTAGGGGCCTGGTTCCGGAAACTTTACGCTGCAAACTCTAGCATTTTAGATTCATGTAAACATCACAAAACCTAATCGCCTAAAAAAAAGCACATTCGCTTTTCGCCACTGTTTTTTTTCTTTTGAGAGCATCTAATTCTTTACACTCTAGTCAGATTTCACAAAGAAAGAAAATATGTTTATCCCTAAATTACTATATTATGAAAAAATTCTTTTCATATTAGAAGCTTTATTTATTTGTGATGCGTTAGCGTGAGGGTTATTTAGTAGTAACATCGTTTGGTTTACGTATTTTTTTGCTAACAACATTGCGAAAAGTGCTTCGCAACCTTATATCAACTCGCGTATAACAACACCCTGGTGGCAGTGGCATTGTGCAAATTACACTAAATGTTATTAGGAATAATAATAAGAAAATCACAATTCCAGTTACCTTGAGATTGCAGAAAAATAGACATATATAAATAGTTTAATTTTCTTCTCCGGGTCTAGCTAAAATCTTCAGGAGGTTTTTCACACCATTAGTTAATTTATTAAAAAGAAAGCTGCCGTTTTGTGTCACATTTCGAAAGAACAGAAAACTAGACTATTGTATGCCTTGTATATATTGAGTGGAGATACGAATTATATCAACAAACCTTTTTTCGTCTCTGGTTCGTGGGGACTGGAACCTAATACGTCACGGCGTCTATCTTCTTCTAAGAACTGCACCGCTACAACGCTGAATGCTTGCTCGAATTGTACAACAAGTCCATAGAATGCTACGACAAGCTCCTGTTAGAATAAATACAGTAAATTCTATCAGAGCCATCAAGAGACAAGATAAAACCTTTTAAACGGAAGGTGTCAACCCATTAAGTGTAAGAGGCAGTGCAGTTTTTAAAACTGAAATCTTAGTAGTAAGTTCACAATTGGCGTTAAGGTGCTGTCTTATTCGAACTAGACACTATTCAAAACGAAATTCAATCAGCGACGTTTATTTGAAGTAGTCGAAAATTACAGAATCTGGAAGCAGATACGGTTATTTAGGACCCCAGATGGGACTTGAAGGGTTAAAGTGCAGTTTATATAAAAAAACATTTAAAAAATGCCATGATAATAAAAATGTGTTAAAATTCACAATTTTGTTAGTTGGGTGGAGTTGACTTTAAAAGAAAACAAGCCATGTGTTAATTCTGCAAAACAAAAAAAAGAGAAGAAATTTTGACGAACCTTTCTAACGAGCGGACTGCCGTCACTCCCAATGTTTGAGGCAAGTGATGTAGCAATCCCATGATCAATCATGTTTGCATGATCAGATCTGTTACCAGTGTTTGCTATCAGTCGACCAAGTGCAAACACCGCTGCTGCACGGACCTACATTAAAAAAGACATAAAATAAACGTCTAAATTTCAGTTGAGGCTAGGTATGTGTTTATATTTTCGCTCATTTTCAGCTGCGAATGTTATTATTATAATTTCTCAAATAATTTTATTTTTTTATTTTTTGAATCTGGAATCCTGAGATTTGTTCACTCGGTGTTTGTAATTGGATAATACAAACCACCAGTTATAGGCATACTGTATGTAAAAAGAAAAAGAATTGTAAAATAAATTGTTATTTTAGACTCAATTCGTACTTTGTACTAAGCGATAAAAGAATTCAGGTTGAGAAGAAATCTGAGCGAAATCTCAACAAAATCTCAGCCTAAATGTTTTTATAAAGTAGGTTTTAATAAAAAATGGACGTTTATGACAATTATTAAAATCGACAATTTATGGTAAATGTGGATCATTGAAAACTATTTGGAAAACAGAAACAAGACTTACTTCTGGTAGAGGATCATTCAAAAGCTTAGAGAGTTTCTCAGGAGCACTATCTCTAATAGCTGTCCAACGTGCCGAGTCGCATTGCGTCCATATCAAGCCCAAACACAAAGCTAACCACTGTCGAAGGAGGGGATGTTTGTCTGTTAGTTGCTCCAGGCATATCGAAATCATATTTCCTTTTAAACATGCCTCCTACACAAAGTAAAAAAATATCTAATTAATGTTTATATAACGTTAAGGTACGTGTAGTGTGGATTAAGCCAACCTATATATATATGATTTCTGATGGGAGCATAACGTTTTCTTAGTTATTTAATCAGACAAACTTTTCTAAAGACTCCAACTAGATCATATGGATTAGGCATACAATACAATTTGACGAGCTCTCCAAAATTTTTGTTTTTAATAAGAAATTAAAGTAAGTATTAGGATATTTGGGAGTAAATTTTTACCTGACCAGTAGGATAGTCATGTATTATTCTTGCCAACACAAAACTGCCAGTTGTTCGATGTTCAGCCTAACAAAACAAAACAAAAATGGTTTTGATAGGATTTTGACATAAAAATTAATTTGATAACTTTAAACTTTGCAGTAGGTTTCCAATATAACGTTATTACATCACATTGGGACTTAAATTATCCAAATTACCATAAAAAAAAAATCCAATTTTGGCTGTGATTGTATACGGAATTTTCAATTTTCTAAAAAGTGGTTTTCATCACACTTACCGGCATATAAGGGTCTGCTAGTACTGACAAAAAATATTTGTGATTATTTTGTTTTACCAAATCCACTTGACAACTCTATAACAAAAACTCAATTCACAATTACAAGACCTAAATTAATAATAGTCAAGTGCAACAAAAACAGACAGTACACTGGAAAATGGTTGTTGCCATAAAATTCATAAAACTTTGAAAGACACATTTTTGCATCAAATACAAAATCTCAATAACAAGAACACGGCATAGAAAAGATCCCATTTTTTATCTGTTATTTCTATTATTTTATATATTCGATTTATAATTTCCATAGAAAATCTCACAAAATATGCTCAACTCACACTATCTACTGCTAGGATTTTCGCCCAAATAAACACCATCAATGGTCTAACATCACGAGCGGTACTTTGTAAAAGTCTTAAAACATAAGGAAAGATTCCAACATTCAATGCCTGGGGAATAAACAAAATAAAACAAAATTTTAATAAAATCTTTATATGAACCAATTAATCAGTGAGAAAGAGAAACCTTGTGGGATTTGGATTAAAACTATAAAAAAGAAATGAAAATAAAATAAGAAGTTATATAAACTAATAAACTTTTTGTCGAAACAAAGTTATTTACTGTTTCTCACACCCTGTACTATATACAGATTACAATGCATACACACATAGCAGAAATAATGTTTAGAAGAAAACTTACCAAACTGACAGCCCAAGGACCTAAGTCTAAAAATCGGCCTAGTAAGTCAAGTGCTCGTAATCGATGTACTTGACTCAATAAAACCTAAAAGAAAGATTCAAAGGATATGAGACACCTTTTGTCAAGAAAATATAATGAACAGTTTATTTCTAATTTAAATTTTAACATTGAAAAAGTCAGAATAAGAGATATTTCCTA
The DNA here is from genome assembly GCA_031834005.1 of Dendronotus venustus. Classification (NCBI taxonomy): domain Eukaryota; kingdom Metazoa; phylum Mollusca; class Gastropoda; order Nudibranchia; family Dendronotidae; genus Dendronotus; species Dendronotus venustus. Next base: position 7,296 of record JAUEKX010221931.1, read on the forward strand.
ATTATAGAAGAGACAACAAAGAGAACGTTTACCAAGGAGACTAAAAAATTATGGATTTGAATTGGAGAAATTCTACTGCATATTGATAGTTTGGGTTAAGATTTATGAACTGATGCACTTTGTCCAGACATTTTTTCATACCTGTAACACTATGGGCAATTGTTCAGGGGGGCTGCGAGTGGAAGAGCCCATAGCTAACCAAACTTGAAATGCAGTCAATTGTTCAGCAAAAAATGAACTGTTTTTATATTTTGTTTCATCTTTGATTATAACTGGTAACTGCGATAAACATTGATCTACCGCTAAGTCCCATGCTTGCCTAGAAGTGAAGAAAAAATATAATTTTTACTAGTAAAAATGTCAATACTACTTGATAACAAAGCTTTTTGACTTTTCTGAACAAGATCAAAATCAAAGATTTTTTCAAGACTAAAATTTGGCCATAATATTGAAAATGATAACTTGAAAATCAGTAAGACTTACCACATTGGGTGATGATACATAGAAGGAAGTTTTGGACAAGTGACTGGTGTACAATTATATGAGCGCATAACCCTTTCAGCAAGTAGAAAGTTCCTAAACAGACTTGCAACCATCAAATCTGTGCGGAATAATTTCTGGAACAAATCTGACATTAAAAATAAAGATCATTAAATATATTTTGTAAATATTAGTGAAAACAAGAAATAGATTTGTTTTCTGTAAAATTAATATATATAGATCCTCGCCTTCAAATCTGGAATCGTATTATTAAAGGTATCAAGGTATCTATATTATTAAACTTAAAATGTTTGATATATTTTTTAAGAAAATGTACCTTGCGGCAAAGTATTCCAAGCTATGGTATCAGTGACAGCTGTGAATATCCAGTTTAACTCGCCCAGAGGTGTTCGTCGGTCATTCAATTGTCCAGGAATTCTAGACATTGTTACAAAAAAGAAGAAAAAGATAATTTTATATAATGACATCTAGTACAGTATACATATTATGCTAGTAAATGCAAATGTTCTACTCTCAACATTTATATGTGAATATAAACATATTCAATTGATTTTTTTTTTTGAGAGATTGAGAAATTTCCTTATTAACAAATTACTTAATTAGACTGACTCATTAACTATACAACTTTCAATATATGAAAAACATGTGACTATCTTATTCAGAATGGTTTATTTACTTATTGAAAAATCTTTTTCTTATAAGAACACGAACTTGTAAATGGGTCATAAAAATAAGAACAAATCAAGCTTAAATTTATTTCTAATATTTAAGAATAAGTTAAACTTTCTCTCAAAGATAGATCACAAATCAAATTGAAATGCATAAAATAACTAAAAATATTGAGACTAGAATTCAACACTTTCATTTGAAGCCCAATATTGTCTGCATTGCAATTAGGAATTATGGCCATATACTTGTAATGAATCAGGGTGGGATTGAGGTATCAAAACCTGCGTGTGCTTGTCTTAACAGAAAACTGGATGAAGGTTGGACTTATTTTGTTATACTTCTGAAACTTACTTTTCTAGAAGGTCATTTGTAATACCAGGGACAAGGTGGTAGCTTTTCTGGCTCACAAACCTGTAAAAAAGCAAGAAAAGTTACTTTGAGATATTTTGACAAGGAATAATAAATAGCGAAATGTTTAACAATCTTATAGTACGTGCATATCTCATATGTATTGCATTTACATGTAAAGACAAAGCACTTACTATCAGAAAGAAAATACTGCAGTTCAATTTTATTTACTTAACAGTTCTTATTTGACATTTTTGTCTATTTATTTTTCTAAGATAGTTTGTCTAAAAAAGGTCACTCTCTGCAAAAATGAATTACAACTGTATTTTTTATATAATAGATAAAATTCTTTCTTGAATTACATTTGAAAATACAAAGGTCTACAAACTAAAAAAAAAAATTAAAAAAAAAGCTTTTTAAAGAGAAAAGTAATTCCTGAAACAAAATTTTAAATCACAATAAAACACCTACCAACTTAAAGCAACCTTCATTGGTGTTGTAAGACAAGCCGTAAACAAGTCAGCTGGCAGTTCTGGTAGCATAGGCACCAGTTCATTAGTACCACATGCAGCCATCTGAAAACAATTTCGAACTGGTGGAATAGGAGGGGTGGCAACTCCCTGGGACAGTTGTTTCTGTTGCATAAGAGAATAGAAAAATAATTAGGGATACATAATATAATATGATCAAAGTTGCATTTAAAGTTGTATTTAAATTCTTTTGTGATTATTCACTAGCAATGTTGGGGTCCAAACAAGTAGCAAAAATTTAAGAACTAATAAGATTTGACAAGTTAGGAAGTCACCAGAAAAGGCAAGGTGTTACCAATACTTTTATGTTATGTAACGAAAATTTGATTTAAAATTTAATAACAAATGAAGCATGAAATGATTTTACCATACCTCATAATCATTCTCTCTTGTTTGTTTGAATGTGTTAAATGATTCTAAAATCAAACCTGAAAGAAAAAACAATATATAAATAAATAAATAAAAAAAAGCTAACAAACAGGAAGTATGATAGTTGTAAAGATTTTTCTTACCAGCATTAGAGCAATCATAAACATATATTGAAGGGCTTCCCATCCAGGTTTGTAAGTCATATACGGATAGAGGAATGTACTGTGTGTATTGCTTTAAAAAAATAAAATAATTGCAAGTATTTTTATATGATTAATTTCATGGAAAAATGTGAACACAATATAAACACACTCTGTTCTTGAGATTATTTTTTCAATTGTACAATTTTGATTTCCTAAATGGCCCTTTAATACATTACGTCAAATTCAAACATTTATTTAATGAAAAGTGCTATGAAGATGGCTGCCTCATTTACATCATCGATTTAGGTAAATAAACACAAATATTATGACTCCACCTTATAATAAAAGTATAGTCTCCCAGGTGCTATACATTAACAAACCTTGTTAAAAACCCAAATTTCACCATTTGATGTTGGCCTGGGTACACCATGACCATTATAATGAAATAGTACATGTTCTTCCTAAAGCAAAAATAACAAAAATGAATAATTTTTTTGTACTATAGGTCATTCACCCATTTGTGAAGTGTTTTTGGCCTTTGCAATCCTTTTTTACATTAACCAAACCAAAGCACTATGAACTATGGACCCAATTAGATTTCTGTTTTTTATAGATTATTGAGTTATAGTATAATAGGATATAGAATAATCAAGACTGATCAAGTCAAATAGCAGGCACAACATTAAGTAAAAATCACTTAGTATTTAGTATTAGTATCACTTAGTAAATCACAGGGTATTAAGTAAAAATCACATCTCAATGGGTAATACGTAACCTTAAATAAATATAAGACTACATGTTAGGTCATACCTTTGCATTACGTCTCAAAGAAGTACATAGTTTTTTGACATCATCAACTGTTGGATCCAGGCTATGTCGATATCTAGCCTAAAGAAACATTTATTTTGTAGTTATACATTTGTATTTTAAATGATATTGTATCATAACCTGGGATACATATATATATTTATAAACATCATGACCAAATCATTGTCTGAGAATTAAATTTCCAAAGATTTTTGATATCCAAAAAGGCCCAAATTTTGAATGATTACATATCTCTATTTGAACTTCTGCAGGTTGATCTCTATAATGACTTCCAATTTTTAAGTTGATTATTTGCAAAATAAAATCCACTTAATTTCTGACTAAAAATATATATAATTATTATTTATATACAATTTTTGTTAAATAGAATTGATTTATACTCTTTATATATATATAAAATTTAGAATCAATGTGAAAATTAATTCATCTAATGTATAGCCTAAAAAATAACAAACCTTTGGTTGCCATCTTTCATACTGTTGTTGTAGTGCATTGCCAATAGTATCTAATGCTTTTTGGGGATTTAGAGCCAAAGGATCTAAAGAGAATTTATAATTTTGATTGCTTTGACATTAAGATTGAATTATCTTGTGATCAATGATGATTATATAAATTGGTGATGGTAAATCCTTACATTATTCAATAAAAATTAGAGGTTGAAATAATTTAGCTTTTAGCTAATTTTAGCATTTAGCTTTTCAATAATATGAAAATAAAGGTAGTAGAAAAAACTATGTAAATAAACTGTTGCACATTATAGTTGCAAAACTAAGAAAACTTTGCAAGGCTCTAGAACAACCTTGAACTCAAAATCCAAACCATTTTGATAAAAAAAAAGAAGTTGAGTACAAGTATTGTCTATCAATAAACTTTTTTTGTCTATTTCCACTTGTTGTATTCTAATTAGCTACTCGCTTCTTTTAAAAATAAAATAACAAAGTTACAAAGGAAGTTTTGTTTTTTCCAGTGGAAATTTAAATCCTGCTGTTAATTTCGGATTTCTGGTCCTTATTCCAACCACTGATAATATAGCATATATATATAACCTCTATCAAAAATAATTAACGATCCTGAAAAATTGTCAAAAAAAATTTTATCTCATAGGAACAAAGCATGGAAACATGGGGAATTTGAGGGCAAATTCCCTTCTCTTCAGAACAATTTCAACATTTTGTTGTGTTTTACAGGTATATAAATACCAGGAAGAAAATGTTCATTAAATAATCCTTTGACTTATTGTAACTTTTTTTCAATCAAAGGAGATTGTTATTCAAGATGGCTGGATATTTCAGTGACTTAAATAATACCTACCTATCCAACATTCCGTTCGAGCACAAGGATTAGTTTTAACAACATCTGGGGGGTCGACACCAATATTTAAGCACAAAACTAACGCAACACTCACTGTTTTGATCTAAAGTGAATAATAGTTACAAAATGAATATTATAAATACTACTACTTGGATCACAGGGATGGCTTGTATTTTCGCTCTGATAAATTATTTTAAAATTGTGGTTTTCTACAGGATTATAAATTATACTGAAGAATATGACTATGCTATAAAAAGTAACTATAAAATAACTAATGTTTTATACAGGAGAAGAGAAGAGGTATTCAAATCATCCTGCTTATGATGCAATTCACCAAATATCTCAAATATCTTCATTATAAAAATGGAAGATAAAGATTTTTAGATCAACAATATATGCTAAAAGATACCAAGGAAAAAAAAGCTAATGAAAATGTGGTGAAGAAACTCTAAAATGGGTCTACCCTTTCTTTCATTCTCCATGTTTGCAATTGATATTCAGAGCCATCAATCTTTTCTTTGTGCCTTTTTTTCATGAAACAAAGAGGTAATTGCCAATCTAATGCATCATCTTCATCTTCATTTCCATCATCTAGTCCATCGTAACTTTCATCCTCATCTGACATATTGATTGTAAATTGAATAAATGCTCTGAAACACCAGCTAAAACTTTCGGAATACTTTAGGTACCCCAAAAATAAGTATATAGCTATCTAGCTATTTCATAAATATATATATATTCAAATCTTTCACTATTTTATTCTTTCATGATTACTTCATTTATGTAATCTGGGCCACTGTTTTTAACCACAACAACCATACAACCAACAAAGTAAATTGCCAGTGTGTAGCAATGGTATAGTTTTAAATTCCCTAAATGACAAAGATGACATAGAATGTTTAGGGAATGCCAGCTACGTTGTTGTCATGTGCTTATTAAAAGCTCTCCTTTCAAAACAAATGCTAAAAGAGTCTGTAAATGGAGAACATGCAAGTTCAGACAAAGATGAATGTAAATAAAATGTAAACAGTCAATCAAGTTTTTCCCTTTCCCGTTACGTTAGTTGTTTGTTTTGTGTTGTGTGTGCGCGTAGAAATTCGCACGCTTTTGGTTAAAAATTACACATGCGGCTCCCTCTCCCGCGAATAACATGTGTGTAAATCTTTGCACCTCTGCTTGGTTGGCTTTACGATGGAGCCCGAGGCGCATACGAATCATAGAGAAACGATCTTATATTAGTTAAAAATAGACAATGATGGCTATTTATCCATATGTGGTCAGCATGCGGTGTGGACAAGACACATTTTTGTTTGTATAAAAGTAGTAGCTTTTTGTTAATATTGCACTGTGAGTAAAAAACCTTTGCTTTAATAAGTTATTAAATCTGATAATATCGGATGATGAATAAATAATGCCATGCAATAATAATGCCAGGTAAAATTCAAGTAAACAAAAAATTTTTATTTATTTTACAAAAGCTTTTCGACTTAACGTCATCGTCAGTACAGTAAAAATGACATCGATATCAGCATAAACATGACGGAAAAGCGTTATGAATCGCCACACGAAAAATTACAAACTCAATTGTTGCTACACTCGACGAATAATGGACATCCGTTGTTATCATTTCGTCAATACCAACCGGACAATTTTGCTTTCTCTAAGAAAGCATACGCGGCGACATTGATTTTTCACAGCTTTAATATCGAACCATTAGTTAGACATTTATAACGCGGCTTGAACAAACAAACAAAATATTTTAAATATCATTATCGACGAATGGAATCTAAATTCTCATGAGACAGTCCAAGACAATTATTATGGTTGTAAAGAACAATTGGAAAATCGAATGGGACATCAGTTGTGTTTGCCACCTTTAGAAGAAAAGACTGAGGCGTGTTCCGCACAAATGTTAAACAAAATTGACACTAACAATATTCAAGAAGAGGGGGAAAATATTCTCACCAGAGATCAATTGTTTAAGGACAAAAATGAACTTAATTAAATATAGTATGAATATTAGTTACACAACTGAAAATATATACAGTTAAGTAACATATTTTTGTTTGCCAAATAATGATAATTTAGAATTCTTATTTTACTACCCCCAACAGAGGCAGATCTAGAATGTAGCAAATACATGCGAAGGAGAGTGAAAATAAAATCATCTTGTACTATTTCTCCCTGTCATCCTTGTATTTTTGCTCTCCTACGCATGTATTTGCTACATTCTAGATCCGCCTCTGCTCAAGATTTTTGTAAATTGTCAACACTAAAACCTTTTTTAAATAAAAGAATCAGAAATAAATAACAAAAATAACCAAGACGATTCTTTCCATACAGCCGCGTTATACCCGCTATAGCGTAAAAAGCTCGGGAGATTTTTTCTCTCGAGCTCTAACTAATTTCTATACAACTGCTTTTTGCTCAGAGATTTTTCAAAATAACATATCAACAAACACATCTGCCATATAAAGAAAATGATTAGCTTCTACAGCGTTTAAAACTTAACATTGTGTCTATTGTATTATTACATCGCTTTAAAGAGAAGCAAGGAAATTGCTTCAAGAAAGAAGAGAATGTGGGTTAAAAAACCATTCAAAGACTTAAAGGCGCATGAAAGAATTATTATTCGATCATGAAAATTTCTTCAAAGCTCTCAAAATGTCTCCTACCAGATTTTAAGGATGTCTTGGATTGCTCTCTCTCATTTCAAAGTGTCAACAATCCAAGTGAACGTTTCTGCATTACTCTTTGGTATCTCACAAGCCAAAGCATAAAATTGCGTCATCTTATCAAAAACATCGAATATCATTGGCTATCGTTCGTGAGAGAAAAAAACAACGCTCTCAAAAGTAGAATGAGTTCAACTTTTTCGCTGAGCTCAAGAGCAGCTCTTCAGCACAAAAAAATCTCTCAGTCAGCGATAAATTGATCACAATGCCCATGTGTCAGCAAACAGCTCTGGATCTTTTTATGTTATATAGCGGATAATGCATCTGTATGGAAACCGGCCTTTTCGCTTGGCACGCCGAAGCTTTCCCTGAATGAATTTTTTTTAATTGTTTTTAGGCGTGAAGTTTTTCTGTTAACATATATGTGATTTTTGACACGTAACACGTGTTTTAATTAAAACTTGTGAAAAATCAATTTTGAAAATCCCTATAAATAGATAAACTCAATTTACACAACAATATTGACCAATTGACAAGAAGGAAAATATTATTTTTTTATTTCATATAATAATGGTATAAAAAATGGGGAGGAGGGGGGGGGGGGGGCCATGGCTCCCCCCACTTTTTTGCCAAAAAAAAAATTTGTTTATTCTAATAAAAACTGAAATATTACGTAATTGGCAAATTCAATTCTCTTATGTTATTCTCGATATTTACAGATCACTCAGGGACGATTTGTGAAAAACTACAAATGATTTTGTATCAAAACACGATAAACACTTTCACCAGTTTGGAAAATTTATTAGAAGTAACTTCTAATTTTTTTAACTATATATGTGTATTTTTTCTAAATTGATTTTAATACTTGAATAACATTTTAGCTAAAACAAATTTGAGTTTTAAAAACTATATTTTTTAGGAAAGGTTAAATTAGCCAATCTAGAAGCCTTAAATTTCAAAAATTTTCTGTCGCGTCGGACCCACATCACTCCTACATCACTAAAAATATGGTCCCTCCACTTTAAACATCATTAGAGTGAAAATACTTTATCTAATTGTATGGATCGGAGAAAAAAGTAACACCTTAAAAAGAATATTTGCTTTAAAAAGAGTTTACCGGGTGGGAATATTCCTAGAATAGGTTTTTGGTGGTTTTGCAAAAGTGTCGATAAAAAATATTTTTGTTTATTAACATAAATTAAAAACAAAACGATTTCCAGATTTTTCAGAGATTTCATCATTGCACACGTAAATACAATTTAAAATTGTAATGTCAAATCCCAACAAAAAGTATTAGCTGTGTTATAGTATTTTCTAGAAACATCTATTCCAATGTTACGATTAATTTTCCCTGTGGTTTTCAAGACTTCTAAACTCATCCAACATTATAACGTTTTCAAAGTCCAACTACTTTAGCAGCTGAGCAGGTAAGGGATTCTCCGTTCACAAATATTGACACAATGTTCATACCGAATAGTGTTTGAAATTGAAAGGATTATTTTTCTAAACTTCACTCAAGGAATCGTTATCTACCATTCCAATAAACACTCTGTTCGGTAACTGTCCATGATAACAATTATTCCAAATGAAAGAAGTCAAACCAGCAGCTACAGAATGTGTTCTTACATCAAGTCTATTAATAGAACAGGGAGCTGGAATCTTTTCGAAGTTTTTTTTTTAATTTGAATAAATTTATGTGGAGTCAGTTGAACTTTTGTTGTACACAATAACCGCTTCAACAATATCAAGTTTATACGATCTACCTTGACGAAACATATCAGAGTGTAATATTGCTTGTGCAAAATACAAAGTATTATAGTATCTCAATTCTTGTTGTTGCTGGCATATTTTTCTAACCCAAAAACTTATGGTTTTTTTTTTTTCCCCTTTTTTGCCTTAGTTTTTTCTTGCGAAAGTAACAGTGTTAGAATGTAGTTATTGTTTGTGCCAAATTTTCTCTACTATCGCAAACAATAAAGTTTCAATTATAGGAAGTTTATCAAAAATATCTTTATGATTTATCATAAAACGGAGTATTGCCTCTTCATAATTTATTGAAAAAATTTCACCCCCTAAATATTGGACAGTCAGTCACTGGACATTCTGAAAACGCTATTAATTTTCATAAGCATAACTGCAATATGCGTGAATGAGTTTAAAAACTTGGAAATATTACGCATTTTTTATAAGAACACCATCTAGGCTGAGATTTTGCCAAATTCAAGAGCATGCTAAGAACATCAGCCTGATTTTCTTCATCAATTTGCAAGAACCAATTAAGTGTACAATAGAATTTGAATGGTTTATAATATATTCTTTTTACAAAAAGGATATTTCGAACGTGTTATTGTCCAAATTCAGGTACCGGGTGAAGAAATTCAAGAATGACAAATTCCTATTTTATAATTTATTTTGTAAGAACACTAAATAATAACCTTTGGGGTTGCAATTAAACGAAAACATCAGCACTCTTGAGCGTCAGTTGAAAGTTAGACGTTCTTATAAATAAAAGAAAAAAGAAAACGTGCAGCATGCAATAATCTCGAATGTCACCATAACAAATACTGACCATGAAACCCAAAATATCAATTTCTAAAAATACCTGCAATAGCAATGGTTAGGTTGCCATTAATATTTCTATGATTGTATCAAATGCAAAGTCCAGTGTCGAGAAAGTTGTTCCCTGCAATCTGCCTCTTACTAAAAAAGGGTTTGTTATAAAAGTAAGCAAATAAAAACTTGTGAAATCGACAATATATAATTTATACTTGCTTATATTTAGTCCAGCTAAATCAGATAATTACACGTTATAGATAAAAAGAGATAAAGATAAACGTTAAATAAAAAGATAATCATTTTACAATTAAGAATTAAATTAATAACCGCAAATAAAAGGTAAATAAAGACATTAAGATAAAAAAAAGGTACTCAAAAATGGAGTTTATGGTAAATAGATTCAAATTCTTGCGTAATCCATCCGACTGGACACACTTGGTAATCATATGACATTCTGTGGATTTGTGGCAATCTTTAAATCGTCTTTTTGAAATATTGCGTACTCAATCCATCAAACTGAGCGTAATTGCCTCAAAACGAATGAAGAATTACTGGAATTTTATAACTATTCTTGACTCAATCCATTATACAGTGTAGAGTAGAGTGATAACTACCTCAAAATTGAGTGGTATTAATTGTAAAATGATTGGAATATTTATTAATACGGCATACTTACTCCATACAACTCCGAGTAATACCTGTCCCATTTCTCCTGGAGTCTATATATATCGTTAAGTACCGGATAAACTCTATCAGCAACTTCTCCTGTAAGTTGACGAGCCAACCTATCCATGATTGGAAATAGGTCATAAAATCGATTAAGCCTATTTTCCACAAAATCATTCTTGCAACGAAAAATTTCGTGCGCCAGAAGACTCTTGTACTCTTGAGTTGAGTCGGACTTTTCTTTTTCTTTTGTTAACAATCGATGACACATTCTTGGTTGCTGAACTAACTTAAGAACATTGTCGATCTCGTTAAATAGACACAGTGCGATATTCCCTTTTTCATTCATATCGGTCCCTAAGAAAAACAGTTGAACAATATGGGTTATGTTGTTTCCCGAGAAAATTGATAAGATTGGCTAGAAAAAGACTTCAGATTTCATTTGGTGGTTGAAATGCAATAATGTAAAGATTGCTAAATCCATGTCTTCTAGTTTAACGATATTTTCTTATAGATATGTTTATCCAGTGCTGTAGGAAGCCAAATTTTTTTTTTTTTTTGGGGGGGGGGCTACACTGCTATTTTGAAAGCAAGGCTCAAAATCGTTAATTAATTATACAAGTAGTGTATTTTGATTAACATCAAGAATGATGTACACACTGAGAGTTAGCTTCCGAAACACTCACAACGATGATTGTTGAAGTTGTTGCTTAAAAAAGATTTTTCGTTTCTTTCTCCGTGCAAATAACTCATAATGCTTAAATCAATTAATTCAAGTTTTATTATCAGAAAGATTTAAGTTGTTATATTGTCTTGATAGTGAATATTCCTCGAGTGGAGAAACATTTTTTTGAATAATGCGTATTAGAAATAATATAAAAATGCTATACCTGTATAATTGACGTTGCATTCTGTTTTGTGAAATAAAGAGAGATTCGATAAACTGCTCTTGCAACTACATGCATAGTTAAGCATTGGATCATCTAAAAAAAAAAACATTTTGCTTTATGGTCGGAATGTTGGAACAGACTTTGTATTCTATTGTCCCCAGTGTATAAATATCACACTTGCTGCAACATTTTCTACATGCAATTATTATCTTTGCAAACCATGTCTTTTTTGCAAGGATAGCTACTTTTTTGTTACTCTCCTCCGGAGATGCTTGACACACTCTGTATCCGCCTCTGGAAAATATTCACTTGTTCTCCTTAAAAAGTATTGTTATTGTTATCATTAAAAATCCAAACCTACCAGCTTTTTTGCCACAAAAAACACCATTTCGTGGAGACTTTGTGTGTTTATAATCTGTCGTTTCGCCCAAAGCGATGGTAGAACCAGGAAAATCGAATATATCAGGATTTATTAGATCGTAGACGTAGAATTCATCACAGTTGCGAACTTTAACTTGCATGTCAACAGAATGGCAAGCGGAAGAAAAGCTGCGATGATTCGAGGAAGATCCGTCCTCTTGGGCTGCTGATTTATACCAACATTTCATGATGGCCATGTCTGAACTTTCTGTAAAATAACAAGTTAGAGTTAAATCAAGCTAGGTTAATAAAAAGATTGGAAGACCGATACGGTATAATCTGAATTTTCTGAAATGATCTAGGGAAATAGCAAACGTTCTCAATAACTGCACTTTGAAATTGTTGAGATACATAACAGGGTAATTTAATCTTTTCATCATTCTCCTCTAAATGAGGCTCAGTAAACACATGGGTAGGAGGGCAAAAAAAGGAAAATCATCTGTTGAGAAACACTACAAGACAAGCTGTCTTTGCACGCTCTTCCGTAGTTGTTGCTTATATCTGATAATTTACTTACCTAATGCACCTTCAGGGTGCTTTCCATTTATCACATAAAACGGTGTAGATACTCTATTTATTGACTGGAAAAGACCTCTAAAATAAGTCGTTTCGTTGTATTGATACGTACCACACGGTTGAAATGTTTTCTAAAGAAAAGATATATATAAAAAATAAAACACTTTTTAATATTTTTTTCTCTTAAGTTAGTAAACTATGCCAGTTTAATTGTGGGTTTAAATAAAGCAAAAAAACCATTATACTAAATACAACCTAAATTGGTCGAGGATAAAAATTATTTGCTAGCTAACCTGCGAAAAGCATCGCAACTTTTACGTGCAGACGGAAATATCTATTTAGCCGGCACCGATCGAAATTTCTTACGCATATAATTGTGGTCTTAAAATTTGTTCGCTTTACGAAATCAGTGTTAACAAATAATTTAGAGGGTTGCCAACATCTACGGAGAAGAGTGAAAAGACAACTATCTTGTTATGTTTCTGGTTGATAGTTATCTTTCTTTGCTCTCCTACGCATTTGTTTGCGGACTCTCTAGGCGAGTCTCTGAAAAAAAAAACAACAGCATAAAATTCATCGTCTTACAGAGAGGTTACATCCTGTGTTTGAGTTGTGTTTCTAGGAGGAATTAACGAAATCTGGTTTGATTTTTGTACAAAAAAACAGCTTTACCTATATATGGTTTGTCAATGAAACGATGATTTAAGTTAAACTAAAAAAACAATATTGAAAAATCCACAAACCAACTATTGGCTAACAGTTCTATGTGAAATTCTTTCTATTGGTTCTGTTGGTATCGGTTCTATTGTTTACTGCTATTTGTGGTCGATGATTATGGTTTTGAAAAATAATTACGTTGTTTTTAAGAGCATGCAACTTTTATTAGCCAAGGGCAATACAACTGTGTATGAAACGTATTAAGTCATTGTAGATGTTCATAAAAAAGTGATTAAATAAATTCTCTAATAATGAGTTTCGTATATTGCACGCTCTTAAAGTCATGGTATGCAAAAAAAGTTTCTCCATGCATTTTACACAAAGATTGTTCAATGTTTTCCGAGATGAACATTAAATGACCTTTTGTATTGACAAACCATAATATGGGTGATACAGTTTTTTACAGATGTCTTATACAAGAATCATTGATGATATTCTTTGTTACACTATTTTGGTGGCAATCAACTTATAGAGTTAATATCAGAGGCGTGCCTAGAGGACCGGCAAACACGTGTGAAGGAGAGTGAAAAACAATTGTCTTTGAGTGTACCTCAACAGATAATTGTCATTTTGCTCTCCCACACATGTGTTTGCCGGTCCTTTAGGCACGCCACTGTAACATAACGCACTTGTCTGAAAGTAGATCTGGAAGGTTGGAAAACACATATGTGGGAGAGCCAAAAATGATTAATTATGCCTGATTCATTATGAGTAATTATGTCTGAGAAACACTACAAAAATCGCGTCTTTCCATTCACCTACCGTTTAATTTACAGATCTTTTGCTTAATGATATTGCTTGATATAGGACATTCGAAAACATGAAAATAAAAGCAAAATTATCCTGGTATCAAGCCACATACTGTTGGACATGGCTGTATTGTTTTAAAATGGATTCTTTGAATAAATTACCTCATCAGCTAGGTGTTTGTGGTAAAGTTCATCTATCTCCATCATCCTATAAGAGCTCTTGGTGAATCTGTACCATCCTGTTGCCAGATCTTTATCTCCAACGAGGATTTTCTTGTTAGAGATGCGAGAATGATATCGCCATTCTTTATCAAGTAGCTTGTGATTTTGTGGTTTACATTCATCTGGTATGGTTATACTTAAACCATTTATTAAATTGGTGAAATAGGATACCAAATACACAAATGCTTTTAAAAAAAACAAAACAATACCACATTTCAAATATTTACAAAAACAACCATTGCATTCTTTTGCAGAGTTTTAACTTAACACCCAACATCCATTAAAGATAAAGCGATTTCAACAACGCAAAAATTCAATGAGACGAAGATTGATGGCAAAATATTTTGGGAAAATAAGAAAATGGGTAATAAGTCAGATCATAACCTCCACAAAATTAATGAAACATACCTGTGATGTTTGAAAATATAATGCTCTTCATCTTGTTCTAGCTCTTGTTGGAAATGTTAATTTCTTTCACGCTTTGATCGTTATCAAATACACTTACATTCAATTTTGAAGTGATACATGGAATAATGAAATTGTGCCTTTTATACCTTTTTCAAATTGGCAGTACTCGTTGACCCTATTTAACGCCTACCAACTTTTATAAACCACAAAGACAACATCTAACTGTCGCAAAAAATATTTTTTGAATGTGGGAGAGAGTGTCTCTGTGGTGGTTTGGGATTAAGACATATAGCAATTAAAATCAAGTCATTAACCTTTTAGCATGTTCCAATGTCAAGTATATTCCCTTATTTAAGACAATTTCTGACAAGAAGCCGTAACTTTCTTTACTTCGTCAAAAATTCAGTTTTATAGGATTGAGAATTCTGACAAACACATCGTCTTTGAGTGACATTTCAGAGGAGAATCTAGCGTACGTCAAACGTCTCCGAAAGAGAGTAAAAAAAATTGTTATCCTTAATAAAAACCTGTTTTCTAGCTCTCCTTCACAGATGTTTGTACGACATTAGAACAGCATTATACTGACTATACGACGCACAAACGTTGAAACAACGTTGTTTCAACGTCAAACGTCTCCGGAAGAGAGTAAAAAAAATTGTTATCCTTGAGAAAACCTTAAGATAATTGATTTCGAAGAAAGTTGATGCACTCTAGGTCCACCTCTGCATTTGAAAAAATCTTTTGAACTTGTGTGCGAGATGTTAAATCTAATTAAGAACTAATTTCTATTTGTTATTTTATTATAATAAATTTTTTTTTAATTTTCTATAGATATTGTTAAAAAAGAAGAAGGTTTAATTTAACCAGACAGAATATAAAATTGGCCTTTTAAAGTGCCAGCAGCTAAAAAGAAAGATATTTTGAAATTTAATTTAATTAAATGTAAAGAATTAATGTTTGAAAAAATTAAGCCATTACTCCGGACAGGGACGACGATCATGACAAGCAGTTCCTAATTGAATACAAAATGAAAGAAAGAACATTTTCATCTCTCCTAGCAATTAACGAGTATCAAAACCACTATATAGCCTATAAACCAATACACATCTTGACCTTGGTTGTTGGAGAGTGGACTACGTCAAAAAAATTCTTTGCAATTTACATCATTATAGAATTGTGTTTATTAAATATTACTCAACATTTTTCTCACGAGTGACGTTACTACGAAAAAAAAAACGTTTTTGCACGAGCAATTATCTTTCCAACAAATCTAATTAACCTTTGTAAACTTTAAATATTTCTAAGGGTAAAAACCAATATATTATTCTACCATAATTGTTTTCTGTAGGAAGAATTTTTCTTGTGGTAATCATCTTAAATTTTCTCCTTCCAGTACCACCTTTCATGAACTACATGAACTTTGAAAAGCGCCCAAAAAATTCAAGCAAACTAGATACGAAATTACGAAACTTAATATCAATGAAATACATTGAAGTTCTTCTGCTTTTTGTGTCTAAGGTTTAAACTTAACTATTCTACACAATTAAAATTATTATTATTATTATCCAATTAGTTAAAGCTTCCGGGAGGAGAATAATATTAAGTAAAATTACCGGTAGTGGGCTGCCCAATGTTCTCCTCTGTAGATGTTATACTCATTACTTATAAGGGGTTCTCTACTGCAAATTCTCGTTAAAGGAACGAGCCATGCTCAAAACTTGAGCAAAAACTGAACCACCATTCAACATTCATTTTTAAGAGCAATTAAAAATAATGGAAAAAAAAGAAGAAATTTTAGTATTTTCTTGGGGTGCACCCTCACTACGAAAAGCGTTCTCAACTAGAATTAATCGTAAGTTGTTGTTCGGTGATGAAATTTAGAGATGTCTTAATTGTTCGATGATAATTTATAGGCTACAATTATTTTTAAAACTCGAAAGCTATATGATTATTGTTGCAGTAATTGTAGTATATAAACCACGTATGACTAAAACTGGGAAGACCTCTATGCGAGGAAAACAGTATCAGTTGAAAAAGCTTAGATGAACATTGAGATTTCTGAAAAGTAACAGCAATTTTAAAACACTTAGGTTCAGTCAGTGGGTATAAAATTATCGAGATCATCAAACCTAGATCATTATTTTGTTGCTGTCTACAACTTTGGTTACCCCATTAAAAAAAGATTACGAGGTAGATGAAGTAATGATATTTCACAACCAATATCGAGCTATACATTTAACATATGAAATGAGCATGTCTCTGCCACTTGCAATTAACTTTTTGACGTTTGAAAATATGATTAATTACATTAATTATATAGGGTTCATTTAGATTATAATAAATTACAATTTATTTATTTATTTATTTGATTTATTTATTTATGAATTTTTATCCAGGATGGTCTCTTCAATACTAATCAGACTGCTATCAATGAGAGTCTTGCCTTCGTTGTGCAACACCTACAACGCAAACCTATGGCGATTAGCAGCGAGAGTTTATCCTCGCCACTGTGATCGGTGGTGGACTCGAACCCCTGATCAGAAGGTTACGAGTCCACGAGTGCCTTAACCACTCAGCCACAGCTCCAATAGAATTGGTAACCTTCGTTTTTCTTCAAATCTATGGCACGTTGTTTTTTTTTGTTGTATTAAACTGTATAGAAACCTCTGTGCATAATGACATCTTTATCATTGGAATTTTGGCTGAGTGTTTACGCAATTCTACTATAGATTAACTAGCTACTTTGTTACCCACAAAATTAAAGAAGAGGTCATAAGTAATAACATTTTCGTCACCAATTAGAAAATGATTATGTTTGCCAAGCGTATTAAACACGTCTCTGCCTTTTGTATTAAACTTTATAATTAAATATGTCTGTCTTATACGGCCGCACATTTAACTTGCAAAATACATTAATCTACTAGAGTAACTTTTGTTAACCCTTCAGAAGAATTTCTTCCACTACACTTTCTATTTTTACCTCGAAACTTTTCTTATCTCCCAGACTTTTGACTTTTGATAAGAATTTAAATTTTTTTAAATTTTTGACAAATTCTTATTCCTTTTCTTGTTCAGTTTTGTTAAAACATAAACAAAGCAATAATTCAAATTCAGTTCATTTGGGGTCTTTTAAAGCTTGGTTCTCACTATGAGTTAACGTGAGATAAGGTGAGTTAATTTTTGTGGGTTAATTTTTTAACTCACGTTAGCACAAGTGTGAACGTCATTGAAAAAATTAACTCGCAAAGTTAACTCATGCTAACTCACTTTAACTCACATTAACTCATTG
The DNA here is from genome assembly GCA_031834005.1 of Dendronotus venustus. NCBI lineage: Eukaryota > Metazoa > Mollusca > Gastropoda > Nudibranchia > Dendronotidae > Dendronotus > Dendronotus venustus. The sequence goes on from JAUEKX010221931.1 coordinate 25,103, forward strand.
ATCTGAAAATAAAAAATCTTTGATTTCAAAATTCTTCGAATATTGATGATTTTATTTTCTAAAATTTTACATAGTGAGAAAAAGCAATTCATTAAATCAAAGTATATTTCATTGCGTACAGTTTAATTTTGAACCGAATTTTCGAAACCAAATTTTGACATTTTAAATTTTAGTTTACCAGTTGAACTACGAGTTGGCCTTTATAACTACGTTCCCATTCTCGATGATAGCAACTTCAGAGTTACGCTGACTACATTAAAATAAAATGGAACGAACGTAACCTGAATATTAACTTGACAGTCATTACTGAACAAAAAGATAAATATTTATTCCTTGTATGACCCTTGGTAATTTCGACGAATATCGGGGCAACGGTGATAATAGTTTTGATCTCATTGAGACCGATATGGCACAAAAAGTGGAACTGATTGGTCTCGTGATGAATCTTGATGCACAAGATATTAAACCAAACAAATACATCCCTGCTTGTGTTGATGCAGTGAAATCATCCCAAGAAAAGTATATTAGATACCCGACTTGGCATGTGGGAATTTCTTTACTGAAGTGAAACAAGGTGAAGAGAATATCGTTGGTATTAAAGATTCGAACTACCCAGTTTTCATACAAACTTCAGACAGAGCGATTGATGAAATGGTTTCTGACAAGGCTCATAAAAGTCTTCTCGATGGGAAACTTGTGTCTAGCAGTAATTGATATTTGCCGTACAACTACATAGACGCTGTTATCAACGTCCTTGGTGCCAACAAGTGGGAAGACGAAATCTAGAGCCTATTGAAAGAGAATCCAAACCCAGCAGTCCTTGAAAGATTTGAAAAATTCCTCAGTTACTTACAGGACGAGAATGGTGTTTTTGGTCCTCAAGAATAAGAAGAAGTAATAAGAAATATAGCAGACGAAAATACCGTCTACTTCTTTGGATTCTCAGAGAAGTTGAGCTAAGAAAAATCACACTTTGTTGTATACTGCCGCCCTTGTAATCAACAAACAAAAATCCATGGTATCAGATGAAAAAGCAAGTGCAACGAAAAAAATTTGCTGAATTTTTCACAAGTAAGTTAAAGCAAGGACATGTCCCTGGTTAAAGAAATCTTTCATGTAGTAATGAACTTCTAAACATGACTTGTTTAGTATTTATCACTATACCTTTATTTGGAAGAAAATGTAAATTTTCAGGAAATAATAATTAACCATGCCTACAACCTGTGTGTCACATTCAAACTTATTCACATGGCAATCCTGACGGAGAATCGAGAATGGAAATAGATCACTGTCCTAAGTAGATTTATAAAAAATTCGATGACAATAGAAGCAAGTGCGTCAAGTTCATAGGCAGATCTAGAGCGCTGAAAATGCATGCGCAGAAGAGCAAAAAAGACAATGATGACCTGAGAAATACTATAATGAATTATTGTATTCTCACTCTTCTTCCCAGATGCTGCTTTCTTTCTCTAGACCCGCCTCTGTCAAGCTTTTTTCTATCTCTTATAGGCCCAGAGATTCGAAAAAGATTTGTAATGGGAAAGGATTTCGAGATACCTCAAATTAGATATCTATTGCAAGTCACGTGGGATTTCTATAAAAATACAAACAATCCCATCTACAAATTTTATGAAGAAATCTTAAAAATAAGAGTATCTGCACCATCTTTGACACCATTGAAACATAAACGATCAGAGACGCATTGAGACTCACAGATTTGCCACTTCCGAAAACAGAGAAGTAAAAATTTAAAAAAGATTTAAAAATTAAATATTATACTTCAATTATACCTCCGTACCTGATTTTGAATTATAGAAGTATGACAGAATGGGCTAACCAAAAACAGGCGAACAGAGAAGTAACTCTTGATTGAGTGTTACTTGGAATATCTTTTTTTCCATTTTGAAATGTTTATATACTTCAGTTTGTAGTGCAACACAATTTAAAACATTAAAGGGGAAGTTTCCTCATAAATGTCCAAAGTTTTATTGTTTTTAATTTTACCCAATACCACCTTTTGAAAAAATCCTAGATCTGCCTCTGACACACACACATACACATGTTAAGTTTTCACAACAACAAAAGACGGCACTACGATATCCAAAGATAATACACACAACGTAAGTATAAAATGTGAATGATATGAAGATAATTGCATAATGATTTAAAAATTAAATATTATACTTCAGTTATACCTCCGTACCTCTGATTTTAATTCATAGAAATATGACCAGAACCGGCTAACCAAAAACGGGTGACCAGAGACAAATGTCTAATTCTGTCCAAAATAAATCCTTTTAAAAATGTAACTATATATAATAGATACTGGTACCCAATAATGGCGTGAATAATTTAAAGGTAGAGGACATTTAACTTTTGGACCAGACAGTAAACAAAATAAAGACTTTAAATTTTGAAAAAAGTAATATATTTTATACTCGTTTAGTCCGGCTAAACAAAGGAAAGCAATACTATAGTATACAATGAATAATATTAAAAAAGAGAAAGAGATTTGACTTCCGAAATAATTTCAAATGGAAATAGATTTGTTTTAGAACTTAATTTTGAGTATTGGTACGTTCTTCAAAGTGCATTTCATTAATTAATTAATTAACAACTCAACGCAATTACCAACTGGAAAATATTTTTAAAAATTCATTTTGAAATGATTTTTCTTCGTTAATATTGTGGATTCATTCCATACAGCGTAGAGTAATACTTATCCCATTTCCCCTGGAGTCTATATATATTGTTCAGTGTTGGATAAACTCTATCAGCAATATCTCCTGAGAGTTGACGAGCAAATCTATCCATGATTGGAAATAAAACATAAAATCGATCAAGCCTATTCTTCTCAAATACTTCGTTGCAACGTCGCATTTCATCCGAAAGAAGATTTTTATACGCTTGAGTTGAGTCGATCTTTTCTTGTTCCTTTGTTAACAATCGATGACACATTCTTGGTTGCTGAACATATCTGAGAATGAGGTCGATCTCGTTAAATAGACATAGCGCGATATTTCCTTTTTCATTCATGTCGGATCCTAAAAGTGGTCGAATAATATGTGTTATATACCATATGTGTTATATCTAGTTATTATTATTGCAGAAATTGTTTTTACAGGATTCTGAGCACCTCTCAGCTACATAATATCTTCGATTGAAAACAATGATATTCGATTTTATACAGGATAACTGCAAAAAGTCTACCCATTGTTACTTGCTAAACAGAAGTTATCATCCTTTATAATGAGTCAAAGTAAGCAGCATTTTTATATACAGACACCTTAAATGTAATGCAAAGATATTGTTTGAGCAAACAAACTGCTTGTATGCTGATAACAACAGGAATATAATTGTGTTAGTCTATAAATGGTGTGAGAAACATTTTTCAAAATTTTATTATACAAACTCTCTTTTAAAAACAATGTTGGTGTCACACTGGGTTTTTGTAACACTTGTTTCTATAAGCTATATGAAAGTAATATATTTCGAGATTTAGAAAAGTGCTTTGATAAAAATATTTGGTATAATATTTTTTTCGAACAAATTTTGAGAATGTCAATGTGAAGGGCGTTTATATATTCTCATACAAATGAATGCAATTATTAGACAACAAAACTTTAATTAGACAATAGTAGACAACAAAACTGAAATTTTAGTTGTTCTCATCTTTCCAAATGAATATCTTTGACATTATTAAAGCTCATCAAAAGATGAAAATGCCTAACTTTGTGAAAGAAATTCCATAAAATGACTATTATTATTATTATTATTATTTTATTTTGATGGTTTTTTGTTTACAATAAAATTCATTTTCGGCCTTTCCACTTAAAAGTTATTGATATCCAAAATCTCAATAAGCCTTGTAAAAATGATATTGAATATACTATTTCTTGAAAATCAAAAATACTCCAATGATTTTTCCCCTTAAAGTATTACATAGAACTGAACTACATATATATACCTGTGTAATTGACATTGCATTTTGTTTTGTGAAACAAGGGAAGGTTTGACAAATCGCTTTTACAACTGCATGCATAATTAAGCACTGGATCCTCTAAAAAGATAAATAAATTATTAATTTAATAGATAATCTTTTTAAGATTAGTGAGTTTCTATTGGGAAAATGCTAAATTTCCATTTATATACTTGATAATAAAATATGCGAAATACTTGCTTTCCCCAATCGTTGAAAAAGCTTTATGATATGTCGTTCAAAGACAAACAAAAATATAATTGTTAAAACTTAAAACCATTGATTTTTAATTCGAGGCTTTCGTAGAGGAAGAAACTGAAAGATTCATTGCTCAAAAATTGAAAACCAGCCCTTTAGAAAGTCTATTTTAGAAAGTAATTAAAAAGCTTACCAGCCTTTACACCACAAACCATAGATTTCTTTGGAGAACTTGGAGTGTACCTCCGTAAAACATTAGGTTCAGGAGTTAAATTAGGTAAAGAAGCAGGACTTGTAATGTGGTATACGAAGAATTCATCGCAATTGCGAATTTTGATTGGAACAGAACCTGCATCACTTTCTAAATTAGCAGTAAATACCCGTTTGTTTGGATAAGCAGATGATAAATAGATCCACTTCCTAATGTTTGTGTCCAAAGACTCTGTTAAATAGAAAGACAGATAAAAAGAATGGTTACAGCGAGTATAAAATATGAAAAAACTAGAGGTTCCTGTTCAAGATATCGTTGGAAAACTTCCAGTTTAAAAATAGAATTGTAAAGTTGTTAATTTCATTAAAAAGTTTATACAGTTTTCTGTACTCATTGATTTAATCACTATTTTACTAATAATTATGAACATATTTAATTAAGATATAATGCGTATCATGAGTAATTGCGTAATAGATACCATGTTTAAGTACTATAACGTAACGATTGTTATTTAGATATATTCATCAAAATAAATAACATGTCTATAAAGTATAATTAACTCCATGCCCTGATTTAAACTCACCTAAAGGTGCAGAGGGATGTTTCCCATTTAAAACATAGAATGGTGTAGAGAATTTAAATAGAGCATCTGATCTGGAGTATTCATACGTTCCGCATGGTTGAAATGTATTCTAATTAAGAAAATAAAGAATACAATCTCTCTAAAATAATTAGTCTGTAATTAACCGCAATGCATTATACAGTATTTTTATATTAACATATAACATATTAGTTTCATTTCATTTCAATAACTTGAAGGTACAATATTGAAAACATTTCATTACGAGTATATTGCTGACTGAATGTCTTTTTATAAGTATTCATGTATAACTGTTTCGAGATTGTTATCAAACTTAAACATTTTAAGAATTTTTGTTATTTCATTTTTTGGCTTACCGGATCGAAAAGTTTAGTGGAGTACAAGTCTTTTTCTTCTAAGATCCTGTGAGAACTCTTTGCAAATCTGTACCATCCTGTATGTAGATCATTATCATCAACAAGGATTTTAGTATTGGAGCTTGAGATACGAGCATGATACCGCCATTCCTCGTCAAGGAGCTTGTAATTTTCTGGTTTGCATTCATCGGGTATGGTAATAGTTAGACCAGTTGTTAAAGTAGTGAAAGAAGATACCAAATACACAAAGACTATAAAAACAATTTTAAAGTATTTCTAATGCTTTCAATAAAACGTATTAAAAACATTTTGCATCTTACCTCAAATTTATTTAAGTTAATTTCCATTTCTACTTACAAAATCCCATGGAAGCAAGTTTATGGTAAAGTGATTACAAAAACTTAACAATATAGAAGTAGGATGGGTCGTAGAAATTCGTCAATTTTTAATTTGGCAAACAAGGCACCGAAAACCATTCCATATTCGAACCATGGTGCTATAGAATCAAAAAATTTAACAAAAACATACCTGTGATAATTGAAATTGTAATCCTTTTCATGCTTTCTTCTTTCTGTAAATAAAACTGTTGTTGAAATGTAAATATTACTCACTTTTTGTTGCAGAGCAAATAGTCACACTAGATGAAGTGATGCTTTTGATAATGAATTTGCGCCTTTTTATACCAAGAAGATTGTTGAATTGATTGACCTTGCGGTGGTCACTTAACAGCCTTTATATTATCTCCTGATCTTTAAGATATTTAAAATTCCATTTTTTCCCACAAAATATCTTTGCACGTGAGGTGTGTGTCTTCACTTTCTACTAGCAAGTAATTAAATTAAAAGGCTGTGGTTGGTGCTTACCACTAAGTAATTACAATCGAAATATCATTAAGGTAACAATTATTGAAAGATGAATTCAAATTTGAGACTCAGTTCTTAGATAATTTCTGAAAATATTTGATTTTTTGGAATAAAAACTTCTTTAATAAAATACAGCGATTGGAAAATTTATAAGACTATTTAAAACTTTTTGTCGATTTTAGTTATTACGAAATGATTGAATTAACATTTTGACCCTCATTATAACTATCTTTCTAAACAATTAAATAACTATCTTTTCTATGAGGGAATCACAGACAAGAATTCATCAATGAGTATGAGACTTCGATTATCATAATTATTATGTATAAGTTTCGCAATGTCCATCCATTCAAAAATTTCTTGATGTTTCGAAAGTTCAAGTGTATTTTTTTTAATTTCTATTTTATTTCCCTTATTTTAACTCTCTTTAGAGGTAGTTATAAAGAGAAGCATTGTGAAAAGCAGTATCATCTTCTAGTGTTATTCAACATACAAATGTCTTTTTGCTCGCCTAAATAAGTGTTTTCCGACCTCCTAGAGCCTTAAACTCCATGACAGTAAATTCGTTTTAAAATGTTTTAAAATGAACCCTTTTAAATTTGAGGAACTACACTTCCTATTGCATCCTCATCAGAAAGTTTTTCAGCTAGAAGCATGTGCTGCTCAATTGACGCTATGCTGCTGCTTCGCTCTGGCATTTTTTAAAACCATCTGTTTACATTTTATAGCAATATGATTGGCTGCTATAAAACCACTTTCGAGTTTACGTCAAAAAAGTTGACCTAAATTTTCGACCTATATTTTCCCGATCGATTCGTTACTCCATTCCGCCAGCAATTTCAAATATATTGCAAATACTCATGCAGAGCGGAATTTTGCGCTTTGGCCGAAAATACGCGCAATGGAAAACGACATTTACAGTCATATGTGGTATATTATACATTATTGACTTCAACAACAATAATCCCAAAACACGTGATAATAAATAATAACAACGTATTGTTTTCGTGTGTTAAGAAAATCTAATTTCCATCAGTGAACAACTATATACGATTAAATTTAGTTGAGAATGTTTTTCGTGTGAGGGTTTACTCAGGGAAATACTAAACTAAAATTTCGTTTTTTTTTCATTATTTTTAATTGAGCTCAACAATTACACACTTAGGGTATATTAATGAAATTTGAAAATAGAGTATTTTGGAATATATGGTATAGTGAGTAACATGACATGAGAAACATAGAAACGACTGCAAGAATGACTACTTGATTACTTGAACTTGAACCTAAAACTCAAGTTTTATTTATGTTTATTAAAATATTATGACGCAAAAAACCTCCGTTAAATTCAAAACCGTAAGGTATAAAAATTCGATATATCATTTATTATTGCTTGTTATTTGGTAGTAGTTCTCTTGCATCCAACCTGTATATTAGATAATCACAAAAGAATAAATTTAAGCATATAATGATATTTTTCAAAGTATAAAGTAAATAAACTATCTATCAGTCATATCGACGTGGGAATAAAAAGACTCTAATCCCTTATAGCTAATTGTGTGCTTTTGCATCTTCTTTAGATGATAAACCATTGACTGCTAAGCATGCAAGCACTGTGTGTTTAAAAAATATATTTCAAAAGTCTAAAGAGATATTCCATGCTTTTCATTTTAAGTTTGCTACTGCACCATACAATCTAAAATGGTCTATAGTATGTATCTATAAAAATAAATGTTTTATTTGCTATTATAATTCCTGTTAGCATTATAAAAGTCACTATGAAGCAATACATATAATTTCCTATATGTACTAAAAATGATTTCTTCTCCATTTCTATAGCTTTTTATTTTAATAGATGCATACTGTTTTAATTATATTTAATACATTTGTTTCTAAGAGACTAACTATTGTTCTTTTAGAAGGAAATAAAAAAGACCAAGAATTTTGGACCCAGTCAGCAAAAAGTCCAACCACTTATTGCCCATATCGTCAGTATATTATAAACCTTTCTTTATGAAAGTAATATTCTTTTATAATAAACATGGAACAGAAATTAAGAAACATCTAAGAAATACCAACTCATCTAATATTTCTGTCTTTGTAAGAAGCAGCATCTAAGAAACATTCATGAATGTTTTCATTCAAATTATGTTTTTACAGTATGGAAAAAAAATCATTAAATTAGTAAAATAACATCTTTCATGAGTAACTTCGGTTTTTATGACTTTTATTTTTAGTCTACTCATTGTAAACACAACACACGCAAATTAGCTAAAGAACAACTTTTCTGAGTTACTTCTGACTGTTTGTATGACTTTTCTTTTAGTATACTCGTTTTGAACTCCTCAAAGTTGTGCAAGGAGAAGAAAAAAGAAAAGTCAAATTCCAAGAAATCTTAACACTCATAACTATACTTCACCGCCCACTCTTGAACTAGTCAAATCAATCGCACGTTTTGTTTTTTGTGTATTAATTTTAAAATGGAATTTTGGCTGAGTGTTTACGCAATTCTACTATAGATGATTGATATCTTCCTACTACTTTATTACCCACAAAATTAATTAAGAGGTCATAAGTAATATTTCGTCACCAACTTAGAAAATGATTATTTGTGCTATAAGAATTAAACTCGTCTCTGCTTTTGGTTATTAACTTTTTGACTTTCAAATAATGTTAATTTTTTATGTTTTAACTTACAATTGTATTGATAACCATTTCAAGTAGTAGTATAATAACTTTTGTCAACAACTTGGATGAATTTTCCTCTCCACACTTTCTCTTTTCACCTCGAAACTTTCTTACTATTTCAGCCTTTTGACCTTTTCGATAAGAATTCTAATTTTTTAGAAACTTTTTCAATCTTTTTCGAGTGTCATTACTTACAGATTTAGAAAAAATATCAACAAAACATCATAAAAGAATTCAAATTCATTTCAGTTGGGGTCCTTTAGTAACACAAGTAAAATCGAGATCATTAAAGGAAAGTTAAGCAATAGATTTTTACTCTAACTCTCGATAGGTGGAACTTTTTTTAATAGTCTTGAGAGTTCTACAGAGGATAATAATTTTAACAAAATGAATGTCATTTTAAGTAAAAACGTTCTCCTTGACGGATGTTTGAATATGCTAAAAATACATGATGGACGAGTTGATCAAGAAAGAAATGTATGTATCAATAATCGCCAAAAGTACATAATAAGACAAAGAGTTGGATAGTCTATTATTATTTGACATTCTTAAATTATGACATCATTTTCTCACACATTATCGCCTTTCTGCTCTACTACACATGTGTTTGACGACCCTTTAGAGCTTTGTTTTTATTATCAAGGATTACTAAATCTTTATTTTCCTCTGAAGATGTTTGAAACATTGTGGATCCATAAACTATTGATTTAAGTTATTTTCAGGAAGAAAATGAAGCTTAATTTTGAGTATTCGTGTGTTTTTGCACATTTTTGCACAAAACCTTTGTACTTCTAAAAATGTTGTCACTGTTCTATCCGATATATATAAAAAAGTTAATAAACAACTAAATGTGATTTTAATTCGGCAAAATCTTATTCCAGCAAGCAGGAATATATTTATATCTTAGTATTATAATTATCTCTTTGTTTTGGCCGGCATGGTTTTATCTGCTAAGCTTTAGAAAATATAAAAAAACAGATAGATAAAAAAACCAAACCCCATGATTAAGATAAGACTTAAACCATTCTCTACTAAGGACTTATATATTTATAAAGTTTAAAGTAAATATAAAATACGGCACGTTTATATTAATTATAAAAATCTTTGTAAAGGTATCTTAGACATGACTGCTGAGGAATGCAGATACAGTTCAGACATCCATGTCCAACAAACTAGTGAGTTTAAATGCCAAAAGTCCCCGAATAATCCAAACCAATGCAACTTCAAACACGTTTGCGATGACAGGTTGACTGTTTCAATTAAAGTTCGTAACTGTGAAGGCTTTTACGTCTACTATCTACGACCTCTTCCACCAACCAAAAAATTTAAAATCACTCCAACTTAACTCAAGTTCAGCAAAAATATATTACATAATATCTAAAAGTATAAAACGTATTTTGTTTGGCTGTTTTTAGGAACAAAAATGAATGAAAAGAGGAATATTGCACTGTGTCTATTTAACGATATCGACAATGTTCTTAAGTATGTTCAGCAACCAAGAATGTGTCATCGATTGTTAACAAAAGAAAAAGAAAAATCCGACTCAACTCAAGTGTACAAGAGTTTTCTGGCGCACGAAATTTTTCGTTTCAACGATGATTTTGTGGATAATAGGCTTAATCGATTTTATGAACTATTCCGATCATGGATAGGTTGGCTCTTCAACTTACAGGAGAAGTTGCTGATAGAGTTTATCCAGTACTTAACGATATATATAGACTCCATGAGAAATAGGACATGTATTACTCTGAATTGTACGGAGTAAGTATGCCATATTAATAATTTTTCGAATTCTTTGTTTTCTCTTTTTTTAAGTGATTTGCATTACCTCAACAGTACTTTTTATACATCTCTTCTTACTCTTAAAGTTTTCTTAACTTCATATGTTTTTTATTTGAAGAGTTCAATGCATAAATTGTTATTTTGAGTCTATCATCTTATAATGTGTATGATTATCTTAGCATTGTACATTAATTACTTTTTTTTTTTATATTTCTTAGATTATATAATTTTTACTTTTTAGTTGAGTTTAGTTTATTCTAGCTCGTTGCTATGTCTAAGCTCCAATAGCCATCATATCCTGGCTATATCTAAGTTCCAATAGCCATACTAATTTTGGCAAAATAATGTCGCGGCGGGAGACATTTGGAAAATATAAATAAAGAACTCAAGCTCTCGTGTTCTATTGTTTCCATTGTTTTTACCGGAAGATACTTTGCATTAGCAACACAGTTTTAGGCTTATACTTCATGAAGATGATGATATACTTTCTGTTCTTTCAGCTGTGATTTACAGGTATGTCGGGAACTGAAAAATCACAGAATATTTTCTTGAATCTTTCTTATGGATTACATTTTCATTACTCAAGTTAGAAACCAAATGTATGACTCACTTCAATAAAATTGCAATCGATTCCTACTTTTAAGGTTGCTGGAGCTGAAAATTGTTTTAGAGAATAATCTACCTCAGCTTACTGATGAGGATGTAAGTTGTTTAGAGAGTCAAGCCTCTCGTGAAGATATTTTGTGTTAGGAAACAAGGAAGCCTTCCAATTTAAAATCTCATGCTATTGTTTATCGTCACTTTCTAATCAATTATTTCAAAAAATGTGATCAGCAAACCAGTTTTTCATTACAGATTTTTGAAATAAACTCCAAGTTGCTGGGGAGCTCACTTTTAGGGATTCAAACATTTTGAGATTTCATGACAACCAAAGTTTACCCTATTGGAAAGAAAATATTACTATTAGAGGTAGCAGCCATAATCTTTTTATCTTTATCATTTGCTTTTTAAGCTAAGATTTTGAGATGCGCTTTGATGAT
>JAUEKX010221932.1:0-22273 GCA_031834005.1 Dendronotus venustus
CTCGACTCCATTTACTTTCACGATTTGTCGACGATCCTTTAGAAATCCTTCAATCCATCCATAAACCTTCCCTTTAACTAATTAATATACATGAATCCAAATCCAAAGAAGTCATTTTGTTGTAGAGATTCTTACTGTTTTGTATTATATATTATAAACAGAGACTGAGAAGAAGAATTATTTAGCTCCTTTCTTTTGATATTAATTATATAAAAGTTGATTTTTTTGTTTTTCTTAATTTGAGCCATGGCAAGTTCTTAAGTTGTTCTTAATTTTCGGACAAATCTCAGCCTAAATGTTCTTATAACTAGGTTTTAATAAAGAAAATGTGTAGGCGTTATGCTTATAAAAAGCATCTTACCTGTATAGTCAGGGAAAATTTTAGTGATTGCTGAATATCGAATCTTCTCTTCAAATAGATCCTTGTTGTTTAGAAATAGGACGATCGGTGTATTCTGAAACCATGGAGAATTTAATATTGATTGAAATAAATTAAGACTGTCAACCATTTGATTCTAAAAATTATGGATAAAGAAATTACCGTAAGTATAAATACTGTAAGGAATTCAATCGGGACTAAAGAGAAGAGTTATGACCACGTTCACAAAATGTATGTATTCTGTGTACAGGAAACACAAATTACCAATAAATAAATAAAAAAATAAATACAAAGGTCCATAAAAATTCTCCAACATATACGTTCCCATCAATTTGGAGTACAATTGTTAAAATATCATTAAGTAAAGGTGTGAAGTATGCTTTTGTTTCTACACAACTTTACAATAGATTTTATTGATTTCTCGAGAAACACATATTTCATGATTTGAGATGTACTCCAGATCGCTTGGAACGTTACATTATACTCCTATGCGTCTTTTTAAAAACGTTTGAAGTTTGAAATTTTGGAAAAATGTGCATAATTTGACTATATAAATATTTGATAAAAACAGCTTTATGCCATGAAAAACATATTAAGATATAAAAAGAACTCAAAAGTTATTAGATGAAAATTGTTACAGCTTTGGAAATATATGAGGTAATTTATGTTACCAAATTCATAACCAAAATTGAGAAATTTTATGGAAGATCAATTTCCCTATTGTTACATTTTCCTTGCTTTTTGAGACCAAGTTTTGGAGATTTTGATGACATAATAAATAATTTCTATGAAAATAAAATGAACTTATAATCAGCAAACTAAATATGCACAAAAATCACAGTTGAATAGGGTTAATAAAAAGTAATTGGTGACTAGTCAACTCTTACTGTTGTGTCATCTTCTTCTAGTTTTTCATCGTAACAGCTAAGTGATGCACAAAATATGATGACAGACACATTCTGAAAGTAATGGATCCATTTACTTCTTTTTGTACATTGACCTGTGATATCAAAGAAGCTGAAACAAAAAAAACTGTTATGGCTCTCTGCCAAGCTTTTGGATTCCAAAAAAATTCCTGTGATTCCATTGATTTTAACATGAAAGTTTATTTATCTCATCAACCTCCAAAATCATTAAAATGGGCTGGGGAAGGAATTACGCAAAAAGAAAGATTAGTTTTTGCGATAATTTTTTATGAAAACAACATTTTTTAACTGACTTGTAAGATATTGTTTATGACGCAATTTTGAAACATATCTCTAATAATCATATAATTACCTTAGTTTTAGTAATTTTAAAATGATGCTTTAGAAATAAGCTACAGATAAATACCTTTTAGGAAAGTCGATTCAATTTTTTCTAGAGAAGAATAAGACAAATGCTCCTTTTAACATGTATTCCTCCTACTGGAAATCTTTAAGTAAATACTTACTTAAAATGAAGTTGTCTGAATATGATTTTCATCTCGACAATACCATTATTATTTCTCATAGCATGTAACATATCTTGATCTGTTGGCTTGTAATCTGGTTTTGATATTCGATTTAAAGAGTCAAGATAACTTAAAATAAAAAACGGCAAAATGCAATTTCGAGTGAACTTAACAGAGTGAAGCGAAAAAATACGAAAGAAATGGATCATAGATTTTGTGCGTTATTAATCGTTACAATAAACATTTTTTGTCATTTTTTCTGGTCAAGATGTCTTTCCAATAATATAATTATCATAATTACATAATGCGTGAAATTGCACGCATTATTATGAAAAATTTATTATAAAAGCCAAATTCACAGGCAATCAAAGATAAATTGCACACCTTGTTTAAACGCGATAAACCAGGCCAAATGATTAGTTATATAAAAAAGACCTACTAAGAATCATTCAATGCAGAAGACTTCCGAAAGCATTCTCTGACATTAGCGTCTGCCCATAACCTTTTCATTGCTTCTGCTAGTTCCACACTAAACGGTTCTTTATCTTTTCCACGATTTGCAACTTGACATACCAATCTTACATCATCCTAATGAGCAAAATAGTTCATTGAAGCACTCATCAATCTTTCAATTATATTCTCTAAACATATTTCCAAAACTTTAGGTCTTAATTACAAATCCGCAATCTTATTTGTCAAATTATTACTAAAATTAATTAACTTTATTATTTATTTCAAACTTTTGTTTATTGTTTTTATTATTATTTTTGAAGTTCATTCACCATACAACAGTATATACTTATGTGCAATTCTGAACAAATATTATGAAAAATAAAGTCATATAAAAATAACTACACTTCCTCATCTGCAGAATATAACAACGTACCGTTCGCTTATCATCTGCAAAAGCTATTCTGAATTTATCCATTTCATTTATTAAAATGATAATTGACAAAATAGTATTGCTAAATATCACTCTTCGATATTCTTTTGAATTTTCATTTGAATTTTCAATCATGGTACTAAAAGAAACCATTACATGGAAATAATAGCAGATAAAAATGTTGTGTTGCAACCGAAGTGCCAAAAAAAGAAGAGTGTGTTAAATAATTGTTTGTAGGTACTTAATAAGTTGAAAATAACTAAGTATATTCGATATAGAGTATTTTTTCGTTCAGTGGAGCGCTCAAGGTTCTGAGAAAAAGCATATTTGTTTAGCGGGTGTTCTACTTAACCGATTGATTTAATAGGATAAGAAAATCCAAGTGACCCAAAATTTCCGTACTTAATAAATGGGCGCCCTATTAATGCAGTGCATCACTTAATTAGAATATGCTTTAGTTAGAAAGAGAAATACGCGTGTGGTGTTGGGCATTCGAGGATGAAATCGAACAAAATAACAACCACATACCAACGTACAACAGAGAAATACATGTATATGAAATGATTTCATTTCATGAAAGTAAAAAGTACTTACTATAAATAATCGAGCAAACGACGTTTTCCTGAATGTCTGGTTCCTATTAAAAAAAAGGAAGTCATTATACCAAAGCTATATTAAGTTGTTAATTAATAAGAATGAATTTACTACAACGTAGAAAGACTTGACAGTGACAACAATTCTCACGAACTCAGGAGTAACATCGTTAAACATCCAGAAGACAACATGGGCCCCATGAAGAAAGATTTAAAGAACATCAATTGATTCAGTAACAAAACTAGAGGTTTTCACATCGACGACAGAGATAAGAAGAAAACCAGATGTGCAAATTGTGTCCTGTATAACCATATATGTAAAACGGTTAACGCTGGTACCCACCTTTAATTCATCAAGAATTCAAGTAACAGTTACAAAGACACAAATATCGTACCTATTTAACACGTCTACCTCAATTAGAAACAATTTCTATCTACTGTATGACAAAAGTGGTATTGCTCGTCTTAACAACCAGCTTCACAAGTTCAATAAAATATCAAAATTCCTGGAATAGTACGATTTTATTATTAAAAACCAGCTATACAATGAAATACTGAAAATTGCGCTAGAAGAACCAAATGAACAACAAATATTCTACATATCTCACAAAAAGGGGATACTCCAAACATTGGCATTTGTCTAAGATATACTTGGAATTGCATCTGCAGTTTTATGATAGTCTATCAAATTTACTGTAAAGTATGTGACCTGCAAATGGCATTTACACATCAAATGCAATAAAACAAGCAGCTTTCTTCTAAGGCATTAGTTACCTTGGATTGAAAAATACCTAAAAAAGTATGAATACATTGAAGTTTCATTTTAAAACGATAGGAGATTTACCATTCTGAGATTCATGGTCTCAGTGACGCCAACAAAAGCGTGTTGTTCTGCATCTACTTATTTGTTAATCACGATCATGGTCACAGTTTGTGATATCCCCACTGTGGAAACTATGGAAATCTGAATGTCTTCTTTTTCTCTCTTCAAGAGAAACACTTTAGTTTAAAATTGTATGGTACTTCGTTGGTGAGAGGAGATTGTTCAAGTCAAAGATGACAACAATTAAACGAAATTAGCAGCTCCAATATGCCGCAGGAAACCTAATAAAATTAATAACATTCTGGTGGTACTCAAGATGAAAATTTGAAAAAAGCAAACTGTTAGAACGAATGGTACAAATCATGTAACCATTGGAAATTCAAAATAAATGTCGAAAAAACGGTTGTAATGAAAAGGACTGAAACTATTGCAAACACAAGGGTACTAGTAGATTGGTTAAACAAAATTCTATAAAAAATATTAAGGTGCTGATGAAAGACAAGTGATGATTTTTAGGAACTTCTTCCCTAGAATAAGAGATTAACTTTGCCAATTAATTCATTTACACTGTTTAAATGTTATCTTATTATAGACTTTTTTCTTTACCTGTTCCACTTATGGATTTTGACACTTGACCTTAAGGGTCAATCATGGCTTACTTTTGCATTAGGACAACTATGTTACTTTTAACAGCTTTTATTACATGCCATTTTAGGGTTAACTTTTATAAGTAAATTTCTGACTATCATTGAAAGAGACAACACTCTAACTTGAAGGAGAGATAACTATACCATGTTTCGGCGTTTGAGGGACCCAATTACTAACAATATTTAAATTTATGACATACGTTGCCTTAATTTGAAAGAAGAACGAAATAAAAATAAAACATATGAGAAGAATTCAATGAGATGGATTTAAGCAGTTTATTCTGTGTGAAAGACCAGAAGTTTTGATAAGGTGTGAATGATTTATAAATGAATAATAATAAAGCAATAAATTCTATTTTAATACACTAACTTATTTACCTAGAACCAATAATCGAACTTCTCCCATCCATTTATGATTGTACAGTTTTAAATCTTCGTCAATTTGTTTGCTTCGAGCTATTGCTTCTCTTCTTTTTTTGTCACTTTGGTTACAACACAACATTATTTATCTTCTGTATCAAAACTATCAAGAAACAATATTAATATGAAGATTCTCATCAATAGGTGCAAGGATATTAACCATAAGTGTATCCACACTTTCTGTTATTAAGTCAGGTTTGCACTTTTTCGTGATGCCATCTCCTTTATATTTCTTAGAAAATTTATTACTATCACGTGAAACTTAGCACTCATACAGCATACCTTATAAAGAATGCCAATACGTCATTAAAATTCTTATAATGTTATTAGTTTTGAAGAAATCAGCAATATAAAATAACAAAATTTCATTTAAAAGTCCGTGTTTTTTTGTTCAATATGGATTACTTTTGAGCTGAAACGAATTATAACGTTTTATTCTGTAAAAAGATTTATAGTTGGTCTCCAAAAACATTTAAAAACGTTGTCCAAGAACACATTATTAATGTTTTCTAAACTCATTCTTTGCTACCATGTTGTTTAACATGTTGGTATAGCGGTTACATTCAATGCTCACAACATCTGACAAATGTATTAAAACTAAGTAAAAATAATAAAAAAAATGAAAAGAAATAATATAATAAGATTGCATGTACTCAAATGAAATTCTACACTATTCATATATATTTTATGTAAACATGTTTCAATAACATTCCACTACGGTGGAACTGTGAAAAAACTTGAGGTTTGCAATTTTATTCTTGAAAACCGTTTCTTTCCCGATTTCCTAAATTTCTTTCAATCAAAAATCCCGATTATTTTGTCTGTATCGCCCAATGCCAGAGCTCATCAGCATGCCCAGGAATATAAACTTCAGACATGTACAGAACAATATACAAAATATGTATACAACACATATTTTAGACTAGACACGAACTTATTAAAAATTAAATGTAAAAAGTGGTAACTGGAAAATTGCCCCCGCAAAAAAGCTCCCAGGAGAATGCCCCCGAGAAAATACCCCTCAAGAACAATGGTAAATTTGTATCCATATCAAGAGATGATATTTGCGAAACTTCCAGATAAATTGTAATCTACTAGGTTCCATTAACGCAAAATGATAAATAACCTCCGATAAAGCTCCGTTCACAATCACAACTAGTTATTAGCAGAGTGACCAACAAACTTAGCTAGATGAATATTAGGAAATGAATCTGCGAATAAAAAAATATATTTCTAAAGCAGTGCTTGGCTGAGAATTCTTATACTAATATCTTATCTTAGCCCAAAACCTTTCCCACGCATCAAGTTCACCATCCAACACATTTAAATTGGGAAAGTCATCGTGATAAAAATTAACGAAACACCGAAAACTCCAGTTATTATTACTCTTCGAATAAAAATACGAAATAAACTTTGATGGAACAACAGCAAGCACCTCATATGATACCATTAAAGAGCTATCAAACCTAGTTTCAAACTGATTATACATGTGCGACAATAATTCAAGCGTCGATAGTATAATATAATAGTACTCTGATATTGAATCACAGCTTTGCTTAAAACGATAAACTTGTCTATTACATTAAGTTTGGATTCTATAATGCTAAACTCCTCTGCCAGCTCAGTATTTCATTACACCAATCATCACGATATTCCCTAGTATCAACCAACAAGAAACGAACAAGATCCTTCAAAGAATTAACAACAACAAATCATTCTTAGGTGTAAGCACTTTTAGTTTGTAACAGTTTTGTTGCAGGAAGAGTTCTATCTATAACTGCACGAGCAACAACAAAAAATACTATAAAATGAAAATCATAAAAAGTTTTAGAAAAGAAAAAGCAGATTTAGAAGTTTCACAATATAGTGGTGTTGCAAATTCCTGCTAGTTGGTGTCCCTGCAAGTCCTCCCCCTGCTTGGGAGGTTGATAAACAGAACATACACATGGAAGTCAGAGATGGGTAGTACCTTTCCAAGATACTCTTCCGTGGCGTCCTCGACTGGTCCATATCTGACTCCGATAAGTCTTCGATAAAATAATCTCTGCATTAGCCTTATGGATAAAGGTAGTCTTTGTGGCGGCCATCAATAGACTGAAAGGAACAGCGCAGCCTTGTGGAAGATCATCTATGCATGACAATGGAAATGTACTCCTGCTCCAGTTAGCAGCATATATAGGAGAGCAGAAAATTGTTCTACTAGATGCAGTTGAAGAAGTTTGCGCTTTTACCAAAGGAGGTTGTCACCGCCACAAGGATACTTGGTAATGGAATGACGAGGTTAGTAAAGCCATCAATGAAATAAGGAAAGCGTGGAAGCAGCGGAAAAGCAGTGATTGAGCAATTGATAAGGAGGGGTGTCAAAAAATAAAGAGCATACCAAAAAACAGCAGTTTATTTGGCAAAGCATAATGCTCAGACGGAACAGTTTGCCGACATTAACAACAACAACAGCAACAGAATTCGCATCCTCAAAATGGCAAAAACGTTTGAAGGAAGATAGTGCTGACATAGTCGGCGAAAAGTACATTCGCATTGATGAAGGAAAACTCGCTTCAATTGTAGGTAAGAAGTTGAAGATGTGGCAATCACATTAAGATAAGCTGCTAAAATGCTGACTCTTTGAATAATTCTCAGTAAGGAAAAACATTAGAACCTTATTGTATTTGAAATCACAGTACTTTTCTTGAATGAATTTTAGTTGTGTTTAATGAAAAGAGATAAGTAAAGTAGAATAACCAGGAATGATTCGAATCCTTTTGCGAGTGTCAAAAGTAGAAAGTGACATTGCTTTTCAAGAGATTATAATCTGAAATGATAGTGGAATGTGACATTCTCAGAAAAAATAGTCATCGTCATAGAACATGTTATCAATATTTCGTTTAACTCTTCATGATACTTTTCGTACCTTTACGCTAATCTTACCATTAACTTCTGACAGCAAGGACAAGCAACTTCTGTAGTACTACACTGCATAAAATTAAGACACTTCTATTAGACGCCTCTCACGAGTGTACCTTTTTACAAAATAAATATTTTGAAGAATAAATTTCATAATTTTCGGTCTTATTATCAATCTTCTATTGTTTTTTATTTTCTTCTTTTCGGCTTTTTATTGTAATAGTTTTATTACTTTTATTACTAATATTGTAATTGACTTTTTATTGTAAATTTAGCGCAAAGGAGATACCGACACTAAACCTACAAGATCTATTTACTTTACAATACGGTAATAGCCAATTTTTTATAATTTCATTTTCATTTTTTGCTTGATTTAATAATATATAAAAAGTAAGCTTTACAATGTAATTATGAACATTTTAGCAATAAATACGCAGATAACCAAAAAAGTAAGATTCTGGGACTTGCTAATTGGGACCGAATGTCTTTGTCTCTTGAACTTTCTTACTCAATTTACTTCACTTAAAACTGGGCCCTCTAAATAATGACTTTCGAGATATAGATCTTAAATTCGAAAACATAGTCTGGATATCCAAGGGAATGGGCATTATTTCTCGTCAGAAAATGTTTTGCAAAAACAAAAGGTGTTCAAGTGTGGCAAGAATTATTACGCCCAGAATTTGGACGCCACCAATCAATTTACGGTATTTCTAAACCATAATTTTGAAATTTCCCGCCGAATGATTCGTAGTGTTATAATCGTATATGTAATTAAATTTTACGTCTATCTAATTGTTATTTTTCAACATTTTAAAATTTCTAATTCTTTGCGAAATTCGTGGCTTCCAATCTTCACTATTTACCAATAAACACTTTAAAATATTCTTCACAACTTTGTAAAGCCTTGTAGGCAATGTAACCGTGCTTGGTTTTATATAACCTCCGTATCAAAAGTTATATATAGTTCGTCAAATAAATATTTAAATGTTTGGAAATACTTCAAGATTTTGTTTTCCTAATAATCTCACATTTCATTTTAGGCAATAATTCTCTTGTGCAATTTTTGTTACTGCTCCCGAAAATGCATTAAAAAGGAAGACAAACGATTCGTGCAAGTATAGGCTTCGTTATGTTGTTTTATGCAATTAGGCCAATTTGCATCCACCATAAAAAAGTAAATTTTCTGCTTGAAACAGAAAATAGGATGTTAAACTTAAATACGTAAATGTGTTTGTTTCTATTTGTAACATGGAGGCCGAAGATGTGACATACCCTTGGGAATACTATTTAAGCTCAATTTATAAGTTATAAACTTTCAAAGTTTCGAACTATAGGAAATGCGCCAGTATGTTGGCCTTTCTTTTCTATTTTCTAGTTTTGAAAATTCTCACTTTGCATAGTTATCTCGAATGCAAATTTCGTTTAAATTCTGTCATACATATTGCGAGTCAGTCCCTTTATAAACTTTCAATGTTTTGAGCTATAGCTAATTCGTCAGTATGTTGGCCTTTCTTTTCTATTTTCTACCAAGTTGTTAGCCAATGAGTTAGGTTAGGTCTACAACCTTTTAAGTAGTATGGGCAAAGAAATATTTTTTCTGTTAAATATGCTGTTGGATCTATCAAACGTACCACCATATCAGGTTTATCTCGAACAATCAACTAACCGTGCTGCTTAACATCATTTTGTTTTGCAAGGAATATTATATATAAGCAAACTGTGTCAGCCTGTTGTCCAATGGGCATTGAGAAAAAGTTTTGTTTTTTTTAAATCCGTTTTCTGATGAGAAACCTCAGGTATTAAAACCGATGCGACAACAACCACACTACTGTGATTTGTTATGAAAGTTGAATTATTCTGAATAAAAAATTAAAGCCGTAGATTAAAAAATAAAATATTCATTTCTTTTTTTTTCTCAATAAAGTAATTCAGAGGCGCCCTAATAATGCGATATCAAAAAATATAATAAAATCTAAATACTATCTATCTCTGATACAGTGTCGTTATATCTTTTTTTTGGTAAAAGAAGAAGAAAGTGAATTATTTCAACATATAATTGATTTCTTTCAATGGTAGCTCCCGTTATTACTAGTTCTTTATATTTCGTTTGTGTTCTAAAAAACAATATATTACGAGTGATCTCATTTTATTTGAAGCCGAAAAACAAAATAGACTTCAAAATGTAAAAAACATATATAAATTATACATGCTATTTTTGTGAGAAAACTGTCGAAATAAAAGAAAGATGTCAAGGAACTGTACTTCAAGAACATCTGACAAACATGCAGAGAGGTTTTAACTTCTTTGAAACATCTTCATAAAACATACCAACAAATTGTCAATCAACTACTGCGTTTGTATGTTCACAATAGAAATGAGAAAGCTACTTTGACGTGAATTAATAAAGCAATCAGCTGCTCTTATATAAGTTTTCACTTATTAAAAAATGCTACTTTTTTCCATCATTCCCACTCGTTTTTTGACGCTTTAGAAACTCAATCAATCGTTCTATGAATTTATGATTAACTTAATTACAAAACAATCTCGAATAATTAACCGTTTTAACTGCCGACAGCCATTACAGTGGTCATTTCGTCATGTTTGGGTCAAAAGTGAAATTGCTTCAATTGCAATAAAATTTGGCACAATGAATAATTATACCGAAAATAGGTGAAAAAATTCATTTTCTTCATCACATCATTGGCATTTAAACTTGCAGGAAACCGGAATATTTTAAGTGAGAAAAATTAGTAGTCGTACTTAACTTGGAATTGAAAAACAAACAAACTGAAAACTATACATACAATTCTTTAAAATAAAAAAGATATCCTACAAATTCCACTTATAAATCAAACTTTAGTTGACTAACACGTTCCTTATCCTTACACATGACCATATCATATCATTCTTGTTTTAGGTATATCGAAAGAGAATAAGAAAGGGACAAAAACAACAAATTTTACAAACAATTGTTATTTAGGTATTTTCTTTATTTCACTGACATCAGCTGAAAAATATAATACATTAGACAAACCTGTCCTTTATGAGGATTAAAAAAGTCGAAAATTTAATTAAAAATACTGATCATAACTGGTAAAATGAAGCGACATTGAAATATAAGTAAATTCATGTTATTGCCTTATACTAAATAACAAAGTTTTTCGTTAGTTTTCGATCAGAACAAACTAATATTGACAGGCAGATGTAGAATAATAAAAGTCGTAAAAACTAAGCCAATTAAGTGTCAAAAAAAGAATACGATAAATAATAAAAGGGTAAAAGCATAAATGAAAATAACAATAAAAATTCAAAATTAATACACAAGATAGTTTAAAAATATTATCAATAATTGCTACACTTCACATTATAAGACCAAATGAAAATCAAGAGAATAGATGCAGAAAACAAATTATTCATGTAACATTTATGAAAACCCTTAAATAAAGGTATGATTTAAAAATACCTCTTATTTGACTTGCTTATTGGTAAAAATAGCTCTAATGGACCACAAATAAATGTAATTAGCAAAACCATTAAATATAAAAAAAAAAAACAGAAGAAACTTGGTTGGTGGTTTTCAGTCAAATTGCATACACTACGATATGTCGGGTTTTTCTTCTTTAATATGCACTTGTTGTTGCTGCTGCTGCTGTTGCTGTTGTTGTTGCTGCGGCAGTTGCGTTTGACCCATCTGATGCGCCATGTGTTGTTGCCTTTGTGGTGGTGCTTGCATTTGCTGTTGCATTTGCTGCATCATCTGAGACGGGGGCGGCAGCTGTGGCTTCACATCGTTCTTCCACGGTTGCGAGTCGCCCATCATTGAATGGTCTATGCCGCCACTGGGCGCGAAAGCATCGTCGATATCGTCAGGGGCGTTCACAACGCCGTTAGCAGAGGCAAATTGCGCGTTTTCTAACCTAAACAAAACAAAACCAAGAACCAAGAAGATGATACGATTGGGTGATATCATGGGATGTGAAGAAGAATGTGCCTGTCTGCCACTACAGCATTCTACACTAGTGCAATTGTGAAGGGTCATTTGTGTTATGTGTAATCATTTGCTCAGCATTTGGAGGTAGTAGTAGCCTTTGGTTTGATACGGTAGCTCTAATCGGAAGAATAAGAAATAGATGTGCGAGTAAAGATTTCCGGTCAAAGCTTCTTCATAAAATTGATTTTAGGAATCTGGTATCTAGATTTGGCTTGTTACGAGAAGGTATGACAACTCATGTAGACCGTATTGTGCTATTATATTATTTAATTATTTGAACGGTAAAGTGTTCACTTGTGCAGTAAATCCGGGGAAAATGTTGCTACTCTAAAAGAACCAGATATTGCAATTAGTTACCTTGTGATCACTCGCTCATCTTCGTCACCCAATTCACCACCCATCAAGACTGGTTCGTCAACGTACATCACATCTGATGTAGTCATGGGTGGAAAAGCGGAAGTAGAGGGTGATTTCTTCTTTGGAGGCGGTTTCGGCTCGTTTGATACTGAAGGTGTTTTGCGGTTTTTTCGTTTCTTTGCAGTGCTTCTGTTGCTTTCTATATAAAGGAAATGTTGGATATTATACATAACTTTTCAAAAACCACGTTTTGAAATGATGTTTAACCGGTAGGTTCTTTCGATAATTTGATAATAGTTAACCTTATATAGAACAATAAATTACAATAAAAAAATGAAGTTAAAAAATCAAGATGGAAGACTTACGATTGGTTTGATTCCAAAGACGATGTCTTGACTCAAATTCTTAAGAAGAATTTAGTAAAAAAATACAATAAAATAAAAACACCGAGTATGCATTACTAAAATAAAATATTTGTATTGAGTATTTAAATTCATGAATTATCATTGTTATTATCAAATAAAAAAAATTCAGTAAATTTTTAGATAAAAGTATTCGTGCAAAAAATGAGAGCAATAATTTATTTTGTTAATGAAATATTAATTTTTAAATTCTTTAGAAAATTCTAAACATAATAAACGTTCTTGGTGTTTCAAGAGTAAAAATAAGTGTACGAGGCTTACCCATTTTAAGCATTGTAGCTTGCCATTTGTCATATAACACACTCTTTAAGGCTTCTAGAAAAAAAAATTTATTCAAGTAATTGTTTATCCAAATAACTTCTATGATAGGAAAATTTCTATAAAACCGTTTTTCTGTCCTGTTCTCACCTCTTGGAGTCATCGTTCCAGACTTTGCTCGGGCCATCATTTCAAACATGGATTCCAAAACTGTACCAACCTAGACGAGGCAATATTTATAATAATTACCGTTTAAAAATATGTTTGAGAGAGGTGAAAATATTTAAAAACCTTGCCTAAAAAAACCATCCTGGTTGTTTCAATGTTCTACTAATAAAGAGCTGCATCTGTCATAATTTCAAAATGCCTTCAGGTTCCAGTATTATGAAATTCGTAGGATATATTGTATGGAAGAAAAGAACTCTTAGTTCTTACTCTAAGGTAATGTAATGACTTTGGAGGTTGACCGTGCTCCATTACATTCTTTGACAGTTCGTCATATTTGGATTCTTCTTTTTGGCACTCACTAAGAGAGGCCTTTGGAACGTATTCGATTGTTTCTTTCACGATGAATTTCCAGTGGCGAATTCTCATGAACGAGTCGAAAGCAAATTCCACAGTTAGGTGTCCATCCGTATGAACCTAAAATCAAATGGACAAAACAGAATTAACAGAAATAAAAAAAAGGGAACCAAAAAAGTTGCTCACTGTTGTTTAACAAAATGTGGATATACCGTTTCAAACTCAAATTAGATTTCTTCTTTTTGTTGGTTAAGAAAGATAGATATGTAAATTTGTACCCCTCATACTTGCCTCGTCAGTTATCAACCTGTGTTTGGTCCTTTACTGGCGCTGCCCCTCATCCTTGGACTACGGGATTTCTGTGACATGTCTTACACGACTAGACTAACCCGTGGTTCACCTATTTCTCTCTGAAACTGTATACTAAGTTCAATAAAAGTTTAACAAAATTCGAATTATAATTATACTGTCTTTATGCAATTCTCTATGTTTAACTAATTCCCCCTTCTTACATCTAAACTTCAACGGCTAATTGCTTTAAATAACATCCCCTTTATTCTCACCTTCATATTTTTGGGATTATCGAAATGTGTGATCATAGTTGCATGTTTGCAGTCCACTGTCACAGTAGCATTCATGTAATTCTCTTTCGACTCCAACGCAACATAGTAGATCTTCGATACACCCCCGTTGAACAAGCTGCGAAAGTACCGAGGAATCAATCGGCGGTGGATCACTAAGGAAGGAATATGATGAAAAGCTTTGATTAATACAACCCAGAATAAATCCTTATTATGCAATCTATCCACAAAAACATTGCATTTTACGCACTACTTTTCACCATAAATGGGATTTTTTTCGCCTTGGTAGATTTGTAAACATTTAAGTAGTCACTGACTGCAATAACATCATTCTCAAGCCTTTTTTGCTGCAAATCAGTTTCTATATTCAGTAGCAATTTTCATCGCCTTCACCTTTGAAAACCCTACTAAACCCAGACCTAGTCCTAAGCTATGTTAAACATTCTGGTAAAAATTAATAAAATTGAAATCAAACAGCTTACTTAATTTTTTGTTGTGATTCTTTTCTTTGTACTGGATGAGCAACGACGCATCATCTTCGAAAAACTCCTGAATCAGCTCGTCCCACCATGTCTGGTCATTTTTCTAAATGAAAAGAATAATATTTTACACACTTAAAGATAAAAATTAAATTAATTACACCGTTTCTTTTTTATAAGAATTGTTTTTATAAGAATCACGAGGCTCAAAATCCTTAAAATTTAAGAATATTTTAAGAATCATCCCGAGGCTCAAAATATGTAATCAAATTTTTTAGAAAGCCTTTGAATCTAGTATACATGAGCAAGAAAGATTGTAGGTATAAAATATTTTCTTAAACTGTACGAAATCCAATTGGAAAGGATAAAGAGTTTAGTACAACCCAAATGTAAACAAACATGTCATGTGACAAAAACATCAAATCAGAACACTTTTGATTGATCTCTAACTATTCTCATTGTCTCTTAAAAAAATGGCAAATCGGCCAATCGTAGTTTTATTCACCTGAAATTTTCCGATATTATTTTGGAGTTTTATGTAAAGGTGTTTCAGACATGAAAAATGATAATTCTTATAGCAATATTAAGACAAGGGCTAAAAACAATATTGAAACTTACATCACTTTGTCCCTGCAGACGTTTGTTAAATTCATGAATTCGATAATCAGGTTGAAGGTAGTGTGCAGGTTGCCTAACAGTAGAAAGTTGTAGTTGATATGCATATATAATTTCGAAAATTTTAGTTTTTAAAACAAAAACAAACAACAACAACAAATAAACAGCTGTCCCACATTCTAATTAACCACTAACTACAGTTTAGTCTAGTCATACTTTTCAAAAACAAAAAACAAAAAACGAAGGAAAATTAATCAAAGAAATGTTATAAAGTATATAACGAAAACAAATTTGTATTCCACATTGTATCTAATGGATTTCGTGATGCTTTTTGTTCTGGTATGGCTCCCAAAAAGTGTGAAACAAACAAACTTCATTGTGCAGAAATAAAACAAGGAGTCGCCTTACCTTCGTTTGGGAAACTTTTGCTTCATGGACCAACTGGGGGGTTGAATGCTATCGAATGAAAAAGTAGATTGATGTAATAATAATAAAAGTATAAAAAAATAAATATAACTCTCAGCTCATAATAATGATATAACATTCACCTAACAAGACTCAAAACTGTTCTTTTTTAAGTTGAAATTCAACATCTGCAAATTTCTGTTTTTTTCTCTCTCTTCTAAGTTGTTGGGTTTCAAGATTTCCTATACTTTCTTTGAAGATACATGTAAAAGAAGGGTTTATATCCTTTAAAAAAAGTGTAACACGTTTAAATGATTAATAATGCACGAAGAATAGCTGTCTGTTCTTGTTATCATTAAAAGGTTGTACAATAGACAATATAGTTTTATTTTGTCTATAGAGAAAACAAGTCCATTGAAATGAAAATAATGAAAACAATAGTTCACGTAAAACCGCAAAGGGCTTGTGTACAGCCACTATTTAATTTAAGGTTGAAATCGGCAAACAAAGGAAACAGATGCACAACATATGCTTACAAAAAGAAAAGCAGTCTAGCAAAACCGGGCTAGCTGAAATTGAAAGAAAAATCATTATGATATAGTATGTGATTTGTGGTCACTGAGGGAGTGGATAGTAATTAATACAATTAATAATTATTAATAACAATATTACATGGAAACTACATTTTTCAATATAACACGTTTTTTATAAGAAATCATTCTATATAAGAAACCTTACAAGCTCAGATTGGCGTAAACTTAAGAAATGTAACTTTAAGAAATGTAACTTTAAAAAAAGTTGCCTTAAAGTGGTTATGGGTTGACAAAAACATAGTTTAAACAAAAAAATTAGAGGATCAGATAGGCCCAGGAAACTTTTGAGCATAAAAATGACTAAAATAACCCAATAGATTCACGTTTTGGAAAATTTGAGCCTCTCCTTCACTCCGTTATATACTTTATATAAACAAATGATTTGATTCTTTAGTTAACAATTATGCATATTTATAAAAAAACGAGTTTTGTAATATATAACTTCAAGTTATTGTTGAACCATGCTATAAATTCTAAGTATAATCAAAGTTACGCAACGGAGGTCAGAGACACGGTAAAGTTGTTTCCTTGATTGATATTTTTTCAATTTAAATTTATAGTTGATTTGAAAATGTTACATACCTTTGACTGTGCAATGCTGAGGGCATACTGCCACGTCGCATTACTAAGTGCTTCTTGTCAAGCCTTTATATAGCATTATCTTAGAAGTTTCACTTTGTATGCAATTAAACCATTTAAAATGTTTATTATTCTTTCCCTTAGTGTTACACTAAAAAAAAAAAAGATTATTGTATTATTTACAAATGTCGGTTTGAATAGACAGAAAATGCCCTACATTTTTGGCTCTTTAATTTACTGGTGCTTTTATTTGTCTAGGGAATAACTGATGTTGCATGCAGCTTGCATAGAAACTTTTGTGGATAAGTGTCAAATTTGGTAAATTGAAAAAGCATCTTCCAAAATAAGTTTCTTTACTTTATGTAATTAAATATATAACCATCAAATAAAATCACACCTTTATCTACGCACTTCAATATTTGAACATTAACTTAAATTAATGAACGTTCTCGAATAGCGTTGAAATATTCCACATTCAAATTCTATCCAATACATTCTGATTTGCAAAATACACATTTGCTCCTGTGTTTTTTTAAACGAACGTTTACCAAATAGAAACAGAAAAAAAAAATTTTTCAGTCACTCATTTGGTGGATACTCGTGTATATGTAGCTTATGTATGTTAAATGCGTTCCTAGATTAAACAAAGTAGGATAAAATATACCAAAAGTGCATCCATGTAGAGATCCATTCAACATATATAATAGTTTGGACTATTAATATAACAGAACGAAACATTCAAAGAATTTAAAGCTAGATGTTTCTTTTGCATGTCATGTAAAGAAATAAACAAAGAGTCATTGAAAAAAATATATATCAAAATGTAATAAAGATAATTTCTCTCTTACATAAAGTATTTTAATAATTAAAGTTATCAATATTGATGGTCACATCTTTGAATTGAGAAATTCGTAATACACCGATATGATTAATACTATATATATGTAAAAGATATTGTCATTCATGGTAGAATTAAGAAACATAATTTCTAAATAACTGAAACAACACCAGATTTACAAGACGAAGATAATATGTTAGTACAAGACAGACTATTACATTGATCAGCAACATAAAGATTCAAAGATTGCTTGACAGTCACTTTGCAATACCAACAACACCGCAGGCAAGACGAGCACCAGCATGCCCTGTTGTCTTGCTATCCTCAAATCCTCCAGTACCTAAATCATCAACATCCTTGTGAACAACAACAGCACGACCAACTATACTATTTTCACCTGAAAGAGGTATTTGTTCGTCAGTGATATTAACTTTAGCAACACCATCACTATTAGCTTCAATATTTCCAAGATCACCAGCATGGCGATTTACATCATTTGGACTACCATGCTCTTTACCAGTTGGATTGAAGTGACCTCCTGTGCTACCACATCCTTGAGAATAATCACCAAACTGATGAATATGAAATCCATGCAGTCCAGGACTCAAACCAGTAATCTCTCCTTCAACTTTGGTTTTTCCATCACTGAGACTAGTAAATGTGATGACTCCCTTGACAACTTCTCCTTCTAAAACACATTTTGCTGCTGGAGACATCTTTATTTTCCTGAAAATAAAATAATTCTTAAAATAAACACACACACAAAAGGATCATGTGGTCTTGTCAATAAGAAAAGTTCTACATAATAATATAGTGCTCCTAGGAGCGCTTCATTATTTTATACTAAGAAGAAGAAGAATCATCCAACACATTTTGTTCTTGCATGGTTTTTTATTGTCAGTTGGACTTCTTATTTGATCTACAATGTCAAATTGTGTCCAAACTTCTCAGAAACATGACTATAGTGAATCACAAGAAAGTTTCAAATAAATAAACATGGCTCATGATAAAAAGAAACAATATAACCTATTATTTGCAGGGTCTGGATTAGAAGTAAAAATCAGCTTCGCAAATTTTTTTCGAAATATTTTTCGCTTACATTTGCGAAGAGTTTTTGGCATTATAAAGAAATAAAAAGATCCACTTGGCGCCTTTAGAAATGAGAAGCTTCTAATTTCTTTGAAGTTATTGATAATAACTTCTTCAATAAGGAGGCACACTAATCAACAAATTTCTCCCGCTTTATATATATATCACACATAACTCAAACATAAAGTGTTTTATATTCTGTAATATGTTTTTTACAAGCAGGGTTTTTCATTGAAACCAGCCAACGAACAGCGCATACTAAACATGACTTCTCATGGGGTATTGCTCATGGAAACCTTGGATGTGTTCTGCACAAGAAATTTTCTTGTGGTTACGACCATCGGGCCTTCTGGCAGATTATGTGTACTGCATGAAAATATAAACCCTAAATTTTTCCCTTTTTTAAGTTTCCTTGACAGAATTTCCATTTCAGTGTTCTGCAAGAAAAATTCATCTCGTTAAAACAATCATTAAAACAACCAGAAATACCTCCTGAGGTGTTCTTCAAAATTATTTAGTCTTCTGGCATTGTCTCTAATTTGAGCTTGCTGGCAGCAGCACAACAAATGAGCTGCACAACAAATAATTTGCAGAACACCTCCATTGGCTGTGATTGCAAATAATAGGCAGTCACCTTAGTTGACAGTTTTAGCTAAATTTACGTTTGTGAGAACAACGCTTTCTAGACTAATGTTTAAACATAAAACATATTTTTTCTAGATATTTCAAAATCATCAATGGCTTGTTTCAAACGTAATGCTTGCAGCCGACTATAAAATGTTGTATGCCACCACCAATAGCTTTACATAGGTATGCGATTCATCTTGTCACATATTCAATTCCCAGATTAACCCCTTTTAGCCTACTGTATTTCACACTTATGTTTTGTTTACAAACAGTAACAACATAAATATATATATATATATATACAGTATTAAAAACAACTTTTTGAGTTCTAGACGGAACATATTGTATTGATTAACTTGTATATAGTATTACCCGCAGGCCCTACCAAAAACTACCAGACGGAAGCGCAAAAAAAAAAATTTATTTATTAGACAGAATTCCATCCACAGACTGAAGATTTTCAACACTGTATATATATATAACTATTGATTTGTGATGAATTCAAATCCTATATAATCTAATCTTAGTCTTTTCTGTAACACAAAATAATAGAAAGTCTTCAGTACTATTAATATACATTTCAATATTTTACCAAGAATATTTCTCTTCATAATATTTGTAAAAACTTCTTTTGTCATTCTTAAGGCGGATTCACACAAGACAAATTCGCCGACGAATTCGCTACGAATTGAATCTGAGCATGCGCACATTTGCTTGTTTACATTGTGAGGCAAATATTTTGTAGCGAATTAGTAGAAACTGTTTCTACTAATTCAATTTGTTGTGAATTTGCCAGCGAAGTTGTCCCGCGTGAATCCGCCTTTAGAGAAACCTATGAATTATTTTAAAATATATATGCATATATACAGAAAAACATCCCAACATGACAACAATATAGGTTTCCATATTAAGTGTTAAAAACCCACACTAACTGACCTCGTCAAAGTTGCCACACAAAAACATTATTGCAAAGCAATTTTAATTGATTATTATGATGGATTATTATTATTCAGACACAAACCAATATATGCACAAAATAGCCCGATTGTCACTAAAGCTTGGTTTCCATTGAGGGTTAAAGTGGACTAGAATGTGGAATAGAAACAATGATGAGAAGGCCCAGATGAACTTTCTTTAACAAAACCTTTTGTGGTGTGAAGAAGTACAAAAGAAACTGACGATACTAAAAACAACTTCAAGGAGATGATGTAGTTATTTGATTCATAGGCGAATGTGTAGAAGAAATAAACATAATCACAGAACTAAAAAACAAAACTTGTTTCTAATACACACTTTTTTATATATAAGAAACATTTCTTATAAGAAACACGAGGCTAAAATTTCTCTGAAACTTTCTGCACTCCTTTTACAAGGTCTAGTCCCGTTGTTTCCAATAAAAAAGACTTGCTTATTTGTGTGTTACAATGTAGATGCATTCTTTTAAAAAAAACATTCCCTTGTTAGCAAATTATATCGATAACCACATAACTTATTCACTTGCTAAAAACGCTTAGTTTTATCTGAAACAGATAAAAAATAGTCGCTCAATAGACCAAATATCACCAATTAACCAAGCTAACCGATTAACACAAAAAATGCTGCTAAAGGTTGTTAATAGCTTTTCATGTCTTTTTTTTGTTAATTTCTCAACTTGGTGCATATCTACAAATCAGTGAAGAAAAGGCAGAAAATGGCAAAAGAACAAAGGTGTACTAGGGATTTTTATAACTTGTTATTAGAACTTTAACTGGAATTTTGGAGATTTATTTGCAGCTTAATTACGTTAGTTTTTTATTTCAGTCTAATATTTTGTTTTGATATTTTTTGTGTAGAAAAGAGAGCTAGGTTACACCTCACAGACGATAAATGTACACTGTGTTGATTGGTCAATGACCATCATGTGATAACTGATATAAACAGATATCAATAATTTCAATAGAAGCAGGTTTTAGGAACAATCATAGATGTTAGTTGGCAAGGAGGTGTAAAGCTCTCAATTTTTCAAAAAAAACCACTAATATAAAAAATCAAAATAAAATGTATAAAAATATATAAGTGCTTGGATTTCTAGGCTATGTTAATTTAATTAAGAAGAAAGTCAATAAAAAAGTGATTATTAAAGCATGTACCGGTATATATATATATATATATATATATATAATTCTAACGTAGGCATAAAAAAGTTGCCCCTATGAGCCATTCCTTCTCTGCAACAACAGACAGAATATCATTGTTATATTATTAAACAACACCCTTGATTATTAAAAAGAGTTTTATGAGGATATAAACAAGAAATACAAAACTTACTTTTCGTGCAGAAAACTTTGGTGGAAAACGAGTCGTGCGGCGCTGGAAATGACATTCAAAATGGCTGACAAGTTATTTATATACCGCCCGGAGGCTGTGTTTATACGTTAAATCTCTGGCGTGTCATCAGCAGAGCTACGGCGGAAGAGATTTTTACTTCGGGCTGTTTTATAATCCGGACCAGGAGGCAGATATCCTTTGCTAATGATTTGCTTGGTGCTGGAAAACTGCAAAAACTGGTGGTTAAAGATCAACGAGAAAGAAACTCAACTCAGTTATTATCCAAACGTGCAGAAAGCTGGGTTAGGCGTCAAGCCAGAATTTTAGTGGAACCGGAGTTAACATCACTACAGATCACCCTCACCTCAGTCGGGTTCCATCCCGAACCGATCCGACAAATCTATGCCAGTGATCACGATCTTGCATCACTGTTTTCATTTCCCTCGTTGTTTGTAGGTCTGTGTCTTTCAGTAGTGTGTCTGTAAAGGTGACGGCTCTCCTACCTCTTCTGGCTGTACCTCTGGTAGGTTCC